>OW052221.1:151380202-151482407 GCA_932526605.1 Nephrotoma flavescens | reverse complement strand
TTAATAAGCCAATTCGTCCCTCCTTTTCTCTGGCCGTAAACTCTGTTTAATCCGGCTTGCGCTATCCGAAAATTTCAGAAATCAAACCACTGTATTATTTCAAAAGACAGTCATTCAATAGTACCGGATTTTGTTAAAGGCATATCTTGAAACTATAACGCCCAAGAACAGGCTTTATTTTATGAATTCGTAGGTACTACTTTTATTACTGGTAATAAATACCATCGTTTTGAGGAATGTTTAGTTCCTACTGCGTTCAGTAGATGTTGCATCCCAAAACGGGATACGCTGACACTATCAAAAATTATTAGCATACCAAACCAATCCGTATACGCAATGCGTCAATATTTATTTCTTGCGATGATGAACAGGTCCAAATTTACCTTTCGATTTTTTTTAAATTAAAGTTTAAATGCTGAATCATACATGAATTTTCTAAATATTAAAATTGAAACTGGCATATGCAAGATAATAAATTCAGAATATAAAAATTGTTAGTACATACTCGTAGTATTCATAAATTCGTAATCAATCCAAAATCCCACATTTTGAATTTTTGGATTATATAAAAATAAAATTATTTTACTTGCTTCGTTTTCAGGCTTCTGTACAATCGAACTAAAAACAGCTGATGTCATAACTGACTCCGAAGCGTATTTGGCCGAACAATCGTATATTCGGTTAAATGCCTCAATGCCAATATGGGGGCACTCAGCTATTTCTTTTCGATCATGTAGTGGTAAGTTCATTATATATTTTAAAATATTTAAATGTGCTCTTTTCTCATCTAAATGAATAACAAGTGAAATGTAGTCGAATAATAATAAAATGATTTTATGCTCCACCAATTTCAAAACACAGAAAATCTTTCTCCTAATTAAAAATACAATATGATTTTAAGGTGGAACAATTTTATCGCAGAGCTATTCGAAACACGCACTTATATTAAGCGTTAAACAAGAAATTGTAAATGTGACACTAGCTGATGATATAGTTGGGACAAGGGTCAGTGCAATTGTTCCTGTCAAATTGTTGGATAACCAATGGCACACATTGCAATTTTTATACGAACTAGGCAATTTATATCTAATTATTGATTCACAAGAAACTATCATTGGTGGGTAAAAACAATTAAATTTATTTTGAAATGTTTATTAGAAGTGTTATATCCTCTTTTAGCGAATTCCACATACAATACTCAATTTCTTACGGACCAACAAATCAAAGACGAGGCAGCAGTCCCAATTGTGGGACATAAATATGTGGGCTGCTTAAAAGATGGGCCGGGTTTAATATTTCAAGGTGGGCAATCTAACAACGTCATATTTGGCCTATGTCCATTATCAAACGGCCCTTGTTCCGGAGAAAGCTCGTTTTTACACACAACTATAAATTATTGTCTTCATGATCCTTGTATGCAACATGGGGAATGTATATCTTTAGAAAAAACGTATCAATGTATCTGTACTCCAAAATATAGTGGAAGAAATTGTCAAAATGATGACGGTGCTCCATGCCTAAAACAACCTTGTGAAAATGGTGGCGAATGTCAAGACGATAACATTACAGGTAATTTTACATGTCATTGTAGGCCGGGATTTACAGGTCGAGTTTGTGAGAATGAAATTATAATTCATCCAAAATCCTTGTTTCAATAATGGAACATGTATAGGAAAGGATAATACATTCGAATGTTTATGCCCTACTGGGTTCTCTGGTACCAAATGTGAACTCGATGTAGATGAATGCATGTCGGTGCCATGTCTTAACAACGGGAAATGTCACGATGAAATAGGAGGTTTTTCATGTGATTGCCAGGATACCGGGTATTCTGGTGACATTTGCGAAAATAATATTGATGAATGTCTCAACAATCCATGTTTAAATGGGGGAAAATGTTATGATACATACGGAACATATATATGTGAGTGTAATCCGGGGTATGGAGGTGTTAATTGCGAAAAGATCATTAGCGAATGCGAATCGGAACCTTGTCAACAAGGCGGCACTTGTATTGATTTGAAAGGAAGTTTCAAATGTAAATGTCCACCAGGATGGACAGGAGCTACTTGCGATGTTTCATTGCCATGCTCACAATGCCCAGCCGATTCAGAATGCATTGGAGGGAAATGCATGTGCAAACCAGGATCATTGGGTAAGCTTAAATTTTATTATAAACATTCGAATTAACACAATAAACAGTTTAATTTTTTATCATCTGTGTTTCATTTTAATTAACTGTGGGGCTAAGGTTTTCTAATGTAAATAGTACTATATATTAAGCATTTGTTGTAACATGCAAACTCGAACGAAACGAAAACGAAACTTTAACTAAGAGTAATTTTATTTCCAAAATTTAGATAATCATCGATCGAAAATAATTACTACACTAAGTAAACTTACGCTGTCTAATTATATTCTTATTATACACACATAATATTCAGTAATTTATATTATAGACATAATACATTAATTTATATTATACACATTTGGACTAGGATTGTGTGAGGGTTCAATATCAGGCTAAATTTTACCATCAGTTTCATAATTACAATATTAATATTGCTCCTTAGATAATCAACCTATAACATATTTGTTTTATATATGCGATAATAGTATCTGTAGTAATTTTAGAACTACATTCTTTGTATTTAAATTATTTATTTAATTCTCTTAGAGACCAAGATATACAAGATATAAATATTGGTATTATTTTGCAAACTGAATTTCGAAGTTGTCTCAATTTTAGTAATTACCCGAAATGTTTTTAATTGTAAAATGGAAAATTTAAGTTTAAATTGGTTTCTGAGTATAAAGCAGCTTAGAAAACGATAATATTAGTATCCGAGATAGAGGTAAAACAATGAGGAAAAGTTGTTAGTTAGTACGAGGTTTTATTTGGAGAAAATGGGGATCCCAGCCATCCATATTTTCTTAGCGTCTTTCGTAAATATTAATTCAATTTATGTAAAAGCATTTAATACCAGTAAGACTTCTTAATCTACTAGGTCCAAGCAATTTCATTTTATAAAATAATGTTTTCGTAAGCACAACTTATTTTAACCCTTACGTGAGTGAAGAAAAAATATTTTAATTTGAGTGAATAACTTAATTTTTCCACGTTCGCCCAAGTTGTAACATTTGTCCTTTTTAAGTATGATCGTAATCTATACCAATTGAACTAGAAGTTCTCATAAAATTTAAAGTTTTTATTGGAAGTAAAACATACAAAAATAGACGTCTAAGAGGACAAAAAGTACCCGGGTACCCACGTCACTCACATTAGGGTTAAGGTGATAAAATTAATTTTTGTCTCATTATATTCTTTGGCGTCCTGTTATTTTAAGTTGGAAATTTCATATTATACATATATTATGCTTAGCAAGATTTAAACCGAAAATTACATATACACAAATTACAATTATAATTGTGAGTACTTCCATAGAAAAAATAAAAGAACTTTGGATTTAATACTTTATTATATGAGGTATAATATCCTCAAACAGATTGACGTCGAAAACATCGGCGCTAAATTTAAAATACATGAATTTCCATAAGAGCGAACAGATAGAGCGTCGACAATCGACGTCAAAATATAAAAAGTTATATTTTTTTGAACGATGAGTGACATTTAGTTAAAAACAAACAAAACAGATTTTTAATGAAATGAATGAGGTGATAATACATCACTAAATTTTGTTGTAATAAAGAAGCGATTTGTTTGAAATACTCAATTGAGTTTTACAATTTTCAGGACACATTTAATGAGGAATTAATCTTTCAATAAATTACCTATTGTGAATAACATCATTGCTATTTTCATTATCATTTTTGTGTTATCACAATTATCCATTTCTTCTATATTGCTGGTATGTTTATTGAGCGCTGACGATCGGCGATGTGCGCCGCTATTCTGCTTGAGGTATTATCCCTTTATGATATTACGCGCTGAACAATGTTTATTAAAATCGAGTCGTGCAGCGACAAAAGTGCATGCACCGAAAATAAACATACGTACTTATAATAACATACAACTTAGGAATTTAGCTCACTTAGGAATTTAGCCATAATGGCGTTTTCTTTTTACAAAAAACTGGCAAAAAATTGTTTGATGTAAATCACATTTTCGCGTTCTTTTAGCGGAAAAAACAGCAACAAAAATGGAAATGTACATTTTTTCTTTAATTTTAACTACCACATACACATATTTATACTACCACATACACATATAATATGTCATCGTAAGTGTTGTCAAACACGTCAAACGCGTCAATTGAAATTTTTTCAAAATGGTTTGAAATTGTTTTCGGCATCCTTTTCGGGTCTATGCACTCTACGATAAAGAACGGATCCGCTCGAAACGCGATATTTCAAAATGCGATATTTCAAAACGAGATATGACAAAACGAGATATAGTACAAACTGCAATATTTCAAAATGCGATATTTCAAAACTTGATATGGTACAAAATGTGATATGGTACAAAACGCGATATTTGAAAACGCGATATTTCAAAACGCGATATGGTACAAAACTAGATACGGTACAAAACGCGATATGGTACAGAATATGCATTGCGAAGCGGCGGGAGCGCAGCGACCCACCCGATACCGATCCTACATACTATCGTTCCTATCGATTTTTAAATTCCTATAAACTGAAATTAAATTTCCCCTTCACCCGCCTGATATAACCCGACCCCAAACTCCCGTTTTGTACCATATCCCGTTTTATACCATATCGCGTTTTGAAATATCGCGTTTTGTACCATATCGCGTTCTATACCATATCGCATTTTGAAATATCGCATTTTGAAATATCGCGTTTTGTACCATATCGCGTTTTGTACTGTATCGCGTTTTGAAATATCGCATTTTTAAATATCGCGTTTTGTACCATATCGCGTTTTGTACCGTATCGCGTTTTGAAATATCGCGTTTTGATAATTCGCGTTTTAAAATATCGCGTTTCAAATGGGACCCGATAAAGAAACATCAAATTTTTTCGTATTCTTTTTAACTATCGGAAATTTGATTTACATCAAAAACGTAAAAGAATTCGCTATTATTGTCCGTTGTACAGAAAAATGACTAACGGGAGGTTAGTTGTGCGCTAGTTAAATATTTTATATGAAATCTGTTTTCGCAATCAAAAAACTCAACGCAGACTTGATTAAACAAAATTTATTCCATGGAAATATTTAACTATTAGTTAAAAAGTTATTTAATCAAAATTGGCCATTTAAATATTTATACGCAAGCTAAATATTTCCATGGAATAAAATATTATGTTTAATCAAGTTTTAGCGTTGATTTTTTTCTGATTGCGAGAACAGTGAGTACAAGTGAGACTATTCTACATTTTTATATTTAACAAGTAGATCCCAACGTGCTGGATACGCCCAATATCTCTTTATCTAATTTCGTTGAAGTATCGTAACCAAATTATTTGGTGATAGAAATCGAGTAGATATCACAATTTTTTAACTAAGCAGGCTTAAAAATGGTGTAATAGTATCCCATTTTATTCTAGAGAAGCAAGACATAAACTTCGATAAATTAATCATAATTTTGTAACATCACACAAAATGCCACACCAGATTTAATATAAAACATTTAACTTGCTCACAACTAATCGGCCGTTAGTCATTTTTCCGTGCAACCGACCATTACTGATTATGATCTTCATTTCTTAATTTACACAAAGAGCAAATGTTAAAGCATAATTTAATTGACACTTCATTCTAACCAAAACTTTAACGTACATATTGGCGAAATTATTGGCGCATTCGAGAAGTGCTGTACATTTCTATTTAATTACTTGTTTGCGATCCGATTTAAATAAAAGCAAACCATTTTGTTTGTTCCTGGTTCCTGAGATGTGATTTTTTTTTTATATAATTAACCAAGTTATGTTGCGAATAATTGCCGTGTTTCTTGACGCTCATTGACCCGGATCAGTTCAAATTTTATATGGAAAACGATCCAAATTTTGTTTTAGATCACAAATTTTGATTTTAAATCTAACAAGCGCCTTTGTGTTGTTTCATGAAACATGAACTGAACTGGATCAGATCAAGCATCAAGAAATACAGCTAATGTATCAATTACAATACATGAGTACCTAACACGCACCAAACGTAGAATTATATTACATTAATGAAAAATAAGTAGAATTATTTTGGTATATGTATTTTATATAGGCTTGATAGGCAATTGTATAGAAATAAGCACGACAAAATTGGCAAAATCAAATGCATGCTCGTCTATATGTTTAAATGGGGCTACTTGTGCTGAAACCGCTTCAAATATCACATGTATTTGTCGCAGCGGATTTACAGGTTTGACTCACATTCTCAAAATTTAGTATATTACAATTCAAAAATTAAAACATATTTTTATTTTATTTTTTTATTTTTTTGGATTTTTTTTTAAATTGTGTAAATATTGTAAAAATAAAATAAAAATCAAACAAAACAATCAAAAAATTAGGAAGTAAATGTGAGTCACCAGTGGTACTGCCATTTTCTGATGAATGCTCTTGTGTGAATGGTGGAACTTGTAATTACAACACAACTGAATGTATATGTCTACCAGGTTTTGAAGGTATTAGATGTGAGCGATCAGAACCTTGTACATCTACTAATTGTATTGAACCAATGGTGTGCAGTAGTAATAAATGTATATGTCCGGATGGGGTGAATTGTTCTGGGCCATGCTCTTCGTCACCATGTTTAAATGGGGCCACTTGTATTGTTAAAGGGAATGAATATTATTGCCAATGTTCACAAGGATTTAATGGTTTGTACATAAGAAACTCTTCCAATAATTGTTGGGCCTTAATTTTTTATCTTTTAATTTAGGTACCACATGCACCGAAGATATAGATGAATGCCTACAGGAAGGAGTTTGTGGACATGGAATTTGTGTTAACAAAGAAGGTACATTCAACTGCTATTGTGAGCCAGGATTTACTGGTCGTCTTTGTGATATTGATGTCGATGAATGTTTATCAAGGCCCTGTCAAAATGGAGCAACATGTGTAAACAAAGTAAATGATTTCTCTTGTGTATGCCCCGCTGGATACAACGGCAAAGATTGTGGGACCGATATTGACGAATGTATTGGACACCCTTGCGCAAATGGATCAACGTGTGTCGACTTGGTGGCTAATTTTACGTGCAATTGTATGCTCGGCATGACAGGAAAACTGTGCGACATAGATATCGATGATTGCGAGGTAGTATCCTTAAATTCTAATTACACTTAATTAAATTTAAAATTTCATTTTTTATAGTCACAACCGTGTTCCAACAACGGAATTTGTATCGATCAACTAGATTCATTCAAATGCGATTGTAATGGTACCGGATACACTGGTCTCTATTGCAACATCAATATAAATGAATGTGAATCAAACCCCTGTGAAAATGGTGCAATTTGTACGGATAAAATAAACAATTATCATTGCGATTGTTACCCCGGTTACATGGGGCGTAATTGTGAGATCGATATAGATGAATGTGATCCAAATCCATGCCAATACGAGGGTACTTGTGTCCAAAAATCAAATATATCACTATATGGGCTTTCTGCTAGAGAACGAAATCAATTCCAGTTATCGGATTATTTTGCCAAAGCGTTTAATTACGGCAACGCAAGCGGATATGAATGTATATGTGTCAAAGGTACCAAAGGACGAATTTGTGAAACAAATATAAATGAATGTGAACCTCAACCATGTCTCAATCGTGGAGTTTGTACTGATGGTATTGGAAATTTTATTTGTGAATGTGAACCAGGATATGAGGGAACATTATGCGATATTGATATCGATGAGTGTGCAAATAATCCATGCATACATGGAACGTGTATTGACCAGCAAAACAATTATAAATGCGATTGTGATACTCAATTTGGTGGGAAAAATTGTTCGGTGCCATTAACAGGTTGTCTCAATTTGCCTTGTTTAAATGATGGTGTTTGTATCCCATATTTGGATAACGAAATACATCATAAATTTAATTGCTCATGTCGTAATGGCTTTCAGGGTTTGAAATGTGAAAAAATAACTACAATGTCGCTGATAAAAAATAGTCTTGTCACTGTAGAAACAGCTCGCGATGAAGGATACGAAATTCATCTGAGGTTTAAAACGACACTACCAAATGGAATTTTAGCGTTCGGTAATGCTGGTGCCCTTCCAAATGCCCCAGATGCAAACAGTTATATATTAGAACTTGTTAATGGCCGTCTTAATTTACACTCCTCGTTGCTGAATAAATGGGAAGGCGTGTTTATCGGTTCCGGTCTAAATGATAGTAAATGGCAAAAAGTATTTGTGGCTATCAATTCATCCCATTTGGTACTTTCGGCGAACGAGGAACAAACTATTTATCCAATCAACTCGTACGAAGGTAATAATGCAAGTCATACTAGTTTTCCGCGTACGTATTTAGGCGGAACAATTCCTAATTTAAATTCTTATTTGCGCCACTTAACACATGCCGCATCCAGTTTTGTCGGATGTATGGAAGATGTTGTGATTAATGGTCAATGGATTTTCCCTGACGAGCAAAATAACTATAACAATTTGGACAATGTAACCACAGGATGTCCGCGTCAACCGCAATGTGAACCGAACCCGTGTAATTCAAATGGTGAATGTTCTGATTTATGGCACACATTTTCCTGCAGTTGCCAGCGACCAAATTTTGGTCCTACTTGTAAATATAACATAATTGCGGCGACATTTGGAAATGAAAATACAACGCGTTCGGCAGTCCAAGTAGCAGTTAAAGAAAATGAACGTAGAGCTATTCGATCAGTGTTGGATATATCCATGTTTATACGGACGCGCCAAGCGACGGGACAAATTTTTTACCTGGGAAGTGATCTGAAGAAAGCCCAATTACAAGAGAAAAAGAAACAATCGTCATATGTAGCGGCTCAATTAGATGGTGGTGAATTATTAGTTAAAATTCAATTCAATGGAACATTAGAGGCTTATACTGTTGGTGGAAATAAGCTTGATAATGGATTTAATCATTTAATTCAAGTGATTCGTAATTTAACTTTAGTTCAAGTAAAATTAAATGGTACGGAATATTTCCGTAAAACACTATCATCGACCGGACAATTGGACGCTCAAATCTTATATTTAGGTGGCCCACCGCCAATTAGCGAAGATGATTCTAATAATGTGCACAGAGACGAAATGAATGATGATAAGTTCTTCAAAGGCATAATTCAGGATGTTCAGGTATCGAACGGTTCACATGCAATGTTGGTGGAATTGTATCCATTGAATGTACCCGGTTTACAATTGCCACCGCCATTTGGGGATGTCACAATTGACCGGTTTTCAGTTTTGGAAGGTGAAGTTACAGATGATTTGTGCCGATCAATGCCGTGTGTTCATGGGGCAACCTGCAAAAACACATGGAATGATTTTGCATGCGAATGCCCACTGGGTTATAAAGGACGATTTTGCCAAGAAATTGAATTCTGCCAACTAAATAAGTGCCCCGGAACATCGGTGTGCCAAAATTTGGATTATGGCTATGAATGTATTTCGAATATAACCTTCCAAGGCAATGATAATGAACCACTTTCATTTAACTTTATTTCTGAAAAGGACGTTGGCCACTCGAAAGTAGTTATCGAAATTTCGTACAAAACAAAACACGGAGGTGTACTGTTTTATGTCGAAGACGAAAACGATATTTATTTTGCAATTATTGCGAATTCCGATGGAATTACTATACAGTGGAAATTTTCGTCGGGAATTCCAGAAAACGAGAGCTTTTTAAATGAAACTTCTAATTTTGATTGGTCTACGGTTTATATTCTAATCGACAACGGTAAAATGGAAGGTGGTTGGAAAGGATGGGAAGTAATGATCGAACCGTCACCTTTAATTTCTAAACCAATTGATCAAGAGGCATTTAATAACTTATTCTCTGGTGACTACTTCGTTTACCTTGGTGGTGTGCCCCAAATCGAAAACAATTTGTTCCGCCGATTGAACGAAAAGACCACTTACAAAGGATGTTTAGGCGTATCGCGAATTAATGGATATTTACTCCCGTACTTTTCACATCATGAAATTTATTCGGACAGCTTAAATTCAAAGAACGAGAATTATTTCATGTTGAATTCAACGGCACCCGTCGAAGGGTGTATTGTTTGTTTCGATGAAGATTGTCTCAATGGTGGGAACTGTGCTGAACCAACCACCCAATATGAATGTAATTGTGCGGAAGGTTTCGCTAAAGAAGATTGTTCAGAGAATATTGATGAATGCCTAGAAGCGCAATGTGAAAATAATTCAACGTGTATTGATGGAATTGCAGACTATGTATGCGCCTGTTTACCAGGATACGAGGGAAAATTCTGTCAAGACGATATTAATGAATGTGACTCAACACCTTGTCACAATGGTGGCACATGTACAGATTTAATTGCATCGTTCTCTTGTAATTGTATAGATGAGTATGCCGGCGCACAATGTGATGTATTACGATTGGTTACATGTGGTAATTTACCGTGTCGAAGTGGCTCAACATGTGTGGATGGATTAAGTAAGTTAACCGGTAACTTGTTATCGTGGCTGTCGATAAATTACAATTTTTTATATTATAGATATAACAACCGGAAATAATTTCACCTGTATGTGCAGCTCTGGATTCAGTGGATATGTTTGCGATACACCATTCTGTAAAATTAAACAATGTGTAAATGGAGTTTGCTTAGAGAATATCGATCAGCCGGTGTGTCATTGTGAGCTGGGATTTATCGGACAGTACTGCGAACTAGAGATTGATGAGTGTGAATCTCAGCCCTGTCAAAATAATGGACAGTGTCGCGATGCACCGGCATCTTATTACTGTAACTGTACTAATACTGGCTATGATGGGGACAATTGTGAAAACGACATCGACGAATGTCTGTTGGGGATGAACGATTGCCACGAGAAAGCTAACTGTGTTAATATGCCAGGTTCTTTTAAGTAAATGAGCCGATTATGGCGGTGAAAACAACATCTTATTTATTAAATTATTTATCTTTTAGATGCCAGTGTCCCGCTGGTTTATGTGGTATTACTTGCGATATAACTGACCCTTGTATTATGACGAATGTGTGCCAAAACAATGGAACATGCTTAGAACAGTGTACAACAGTTTCAGACTACACATGTAAATGTAACGAAGGTTTTGCTGGGCCAAATTGTTCATCATTGGTAAGTTAAAAAGTTGTACTGTCCTTAGGGTTTCAATAAGCCCGAATGTTAAGTAAATTAAACTTAAACCTTTTATTGTTGAGTAATGCTAGACACCTGTACTATATGGTAGGTTTGATGGCGGTTGCGCACGTATTAATTGGTCTAAAAACTTTTGCATGCTGTCTAAAATAAGTATAGGGTCTTAAAAAAGCTAAAATAAGCTATAAAAAATGTTTGGGTTCAATACGAAATGAAAATTATTGTACACATACATACGCAAATAACATCAAGAACGTTTTCTCATTTAAACGCAAGTGTTGTAGTTAGGTTGTTGTTGTTCAACTCGTATAAACAGGCCCAACGAGTGGAAATCATCAAATTTTATTTTCAAAATCAGTGCTCCGTTCGAGAAACGTTCCGCGCAATACCATATTTGTATCCTCGCCACAACCTATCGACGTTACTTTTGTGACCAAATTCGAGTCAATCGGCTCGATAAATAATCAGCCAACACTTGTTGTCGTCGGAACGCAAGGTCTGCTGAATACGTCGCGGATGTGCGTGAAAATATGCGGGAAAACCCGAGGAAGGCAATTTCTCGCCGTACACAAGAATTTAATCATGGCGAATTTTGCATCGGGACTTGAGTCACTGGACCTGTATAAAATCGATCTGAACTTAATAAGAACGACCAAGACAACGCCGCGTGTTCGCTGATTAGGCTTTGGTGTAGTTGGAAATTAACCCAAATTTCGCCAAAAAATTCATCTTTAACGACGAGCAAAATTGTCGGAATAAGGTCGATACCAATCCACTCGAGTTACACCAGCACTCAATGCATCTCGAGAAATTCACTGTTTGGTGCGGATTTATGGCGGAATCATCGGTCCTTGGACTTCTTCCAAAACGACACCGGCAACGCCATAATCGCCACTCACCGCTGCAGATTGATGATAAGTAACTTCTTATTTAGACTAGATGATATGGATACCGATGACATGAGGTTCCAACAAGATGGCACTACGTGCCACACAGTATATGCCACGATGGACATTATGCACGAGTGATTTGAGGTCGTGGTTATCCCGCGTGGCGGCTACGTAACTGACCACCGAGATCGTGCGATGTATCGCCTTTAAACTTCTTCCTTTGAGGCTATCTTAAATCGTAGGTCTATGCGAAGGAACCGCAAACAATTGATGCCTTCAAATTCAACATAACCGACGCCATCCAGCAAATTCGACTAGATTTATGCGACAAAAACATTGAAAATTTGACCTCCACAATACGTCCCACCCAGCAAAACCGTTATATTCGATGTTGTTAAAATATACTTTCAATTAAAAAAAATTCAGTAGACAACTAACACAAAACTTGTTTTTATTTACGTTTAAAAATCGGGCGTCTTTATTGAAAGACCCTTTTTATCTGACAGTTTCGAATATTTTTCCATGTAACCCTCCAAGAACACGATTAATTGGTTCCGTGTTCTTTGGAACCGTGCTGTTCGAGGCTACAAAAAACGGGAGTTTGAAAATAAAAACAAATCGTTACGTTTTATTTTTTCTGTTATGGCATACAAAAAACAAAATAAAAGAGAATTACTCGAAAATCGTGTACACGTGTAATTCGAGGGAAGATATCCGTGTTGTTCGAAACTCGTGTTCTTCAAGTACCGTGTTCTTGGAGGGTTATCTGTATTTCAATAACTTGGATAAATATACCTAATTTTTGAGATTCAGTTGGTAATAAATTTGTATACAAGTCGCAATGAAATATAGCAGAAATAAACTAAATTTTTGCCTATTGTTTCTTCCCTTCCCTTAACATTTAAAATAATATTTTATTCAAATAGTACTTGTCCCGTGACCGCTTTCTAAGCAAAATCCTTGAATTACTCGACTATACAATAATTTCCATTTAATTCTTAGCGTTAATCAAAACGCATATAATTCAAATTGCAATAGCTAATTTAAAATGAGTGCTAACTGTAGTTAGTTATCTAATGTACAACTTTGTTAAGGCATCGTTTTAATAATTTATTAATAAATACTCTAATATTTTGTCAATTCTGAACAGCTTTTGATGAGTTAACGCAATTAAATTACATAGTAAACAAGGTTATGAAGAATTTCATATTAAAATATTATTTTTTGCTTTATATTTATTTTTAGGCTGCAAGAAATTCGGAAGATTCATCATCGCCAAATTTAGCGCTTATTATAGTACCCATCATAGTTTGTCTACTTTTAATTGCAGGAGCATTTTTAGCTGCCTTTTTGATAATGGCGCGCAATAAACGTGCCACGCGCGGTACATACAGTCCAAGTGCACAAGAATATTGTAATCCAAGATTAGAAATGGATAATGTATTAAAGCCGCCTCCCGAAGAACGATTAATTTAAAATTAAGTTAAAGAATAGTCTAACTAAATTTTTATTTTTTATTGTATTTGTTTATTTATTTAAAATATTTTAAGTTTTAATTTTTAAAATTAGTTTTGTGATAACAAAAACATTCGATATTTATACATATATTCATTTTGCGTATCGTATTATTTTTAAACTAAACAGTTTCAAAATGAAATTGACTAATCGCCTTAGTGTTAACTTAAAGAAATTTTACAAATTAGTGATATCCATAAATTTATTTAATTAAATTTTAAATTATAAAATTAATGAAGCATATCAATTATTACGTGCCTTAAAAGAATTAATATTGCTCAGTAAATTTATACATTCCATACTTGGCTGCTACTTATATGATTATAAAACCGATTAATGCCTTTTTCAAAGTAACGAGAGAATTAAAATATTCCGTCCGTCTTGTTATGTTAGGTAAACAAAATAATTTTTTTTAATTTGAATTTGTATATAAATATAAACCCTTTAGAGGGATTTACGAAGTTTGTGGTGTGGATTTTTTTGTCATTTGACCATTTATATATGGATTGCAGAACAGTCATTATCCTTGATAAACCAATAAAATCATAATTCAGAAGAAACTCGTGCTCATGCAAATTATTTAGTGTAGTGGAAAATAAAGTTATTTCTTAAGTTTATTCATTTGTAAAATATCATAGAAGATATTTTTTTCTATGATATTTTAATAAATTTCATTAACTAAAATTATGTACTTAAAATAAATTTATTATCATTTTACCAAAATGGGCCAAAGTAATTGCTTAAGGATATAAGTATTCTTACTGTATTACATAATTATTATTAATGTTTAGTAATTGTTATGTTTTCGTAATAAAATTTTATTTTACTATTTTAATATAGGTAGGTAAATTAGTTGTTAATGATTATATGAGATAATTAAATAATTATAGTTAAATAATTTTACATATTAATGAAAAAAAAACCCGTCCACAAACCGATAAGTTTGAAACAAATTTATTCTATGTTAGATGTATATTGTATAACTAGAACGAATAAAATCATGCTCATTGTAATATAATAACCATAAGAAGAATAATTAATAAAACATTCCAAACAATGAAAATTAAACTTTTTTTATTAAATAAATTATTTAAAATTTAATTTATTTTATCATTCAAAATTTATTATAGATTTAGAAAAGTTAAAGGTAAAATGTATATATATCATGCAAAGTTAAAATCAAACATCAATCAATCTAATTGCCATTATTTGTCGATTTTTCGTTGCTAATTTCGAAATGGGGTATAACCTGCAGAGTCTACTTAAAACTATTAATTTAATTTTAGTTTTAATTTATACCGGGTTTCCATCGTCATAGTATACAAGTATAATAGTATTATAATATTAAAGTATTACGATGGAAAACCAAAGTTGATAGTATAATAGTTTATTAAAATATTTCAGTATACTAGCTATCAAATTATAATACGTTGTAACGATCCATTATTTTCGACTTTCCAGGTGATTTTTACTGATTGGTTTACGAGGGGTAGTACTCGCCGGATTAGGGCTCATTCGCCGAAAACACGGGATAAAATCGGATCGAAACTATATTACACCTGGTTCGTTGTACATTCGGCATCTTTGTGGTCACCTTAACTCCTCATCACCAACCTACAATTTACTCTACTCTAGCATGTTGGCCGTGATCGTTTCATGTTATTCGAAATCAAAAAAATATATAATAATTGCCACTAAACTCTTATTTGCGCAAAATTGTGGCCCTTTTCAACCAAATCAAGACCGTAATATCGTGTATGGATTTTACAGGTAATGGTTTTATGAGATCCCAAAGAAAATTGCAATAAAAAAAAATCTAGAAACTTTACGAATGTGAAACTTAATTACTTACAGTTATAAATATATACAATGTAATGGCTGTGTCGTTCCTCGTTCCATAAGGTTGTTATAAGTTAATACCGTTGCGAGTTTACCGTTGAGCAGCTCACGATAAAATTATACTCGTACGCCCTGGCACTACTGATATTCCGCGGAATTCGCTATCCCCGAGGTCGACCAATACATCAGCAATCTACAAATCCTGGCTCTCACTTTTTTTAATGCTCGAGGTTTAGGCGAATGCTGCTTTCAAAGAAACCGTAAGGCCAGTAACCAAAGTTTCCGTCCGGAATGTAACCGCAATCACAGGAATCAATTTCAAATAATTTGATTTTGTTTAGTTTTTATATTTTTTTTTTTTATTATTAATGGATTTAAATCTTTATTATCAATATTTCGGGTAAATAAATCTTTTTTTTTTTTTATAATATCTAGTACAATGTTTACAAAATTTTCATTGATCGTACTACTAATTGCAAAACAGTTTTTTTTCACATTCGTTTACAATTTGTTCTTCAAGGTTTTATTACTTTAATTTACTTTAAAAAAATTCATATACACTGATAGTACCGATCTGAATCACAAATCGTAGCCAATTCGACTACCAACCGCTAATAAATCTATCCCGAATAGTTTATATTTTTCACCAATGGCAATTATTTTCCAATTAGTTCGATTAATATATTTTTTTTTTCTTTATAACTTATCACTTTTTTTTTTTTTGTATTCAAGGAAATTTTCAGGTGTTCACGATTACGATCAAAAATCAACTGCCTACCTTCCTCTCTTTTACAAATTACTTGACAAATCGCCAGTTTAAATTTGGTAGGGGAATCCTAACCGACCGGTTATATAATTATATACCGCTTCTCTAAAATTTACCAATACAATAATTGTAACATCCACATTGATCATATAATTTCACTCAAAACATAAACAGAAAATCTATAAGCAAAAATACAGCGTGCCATGCGCGATCGTTACAGGACAGATCGTCGACGAACGATAGAAACCATCGACGCATCTGAGTTTCTTTAATTTTTAAATAGTCACAATTTTATGTCTTTTGCGTGAAAAGTTCCAATGGGTTTACCAGATTCCTCCATGCATTTGTAGTAAACGTTACCAACTCTCTCTGTCACCACCGCTCGAACGAACTTAGGTGAGAATTTGGCGCAAAAGTTTTTAGAAGCGTCGCTCATAGGATGTTGACGTACATAAACATGTTGTCCCGGATTATAGATAACTGGTCTGGTTCTAAGGTTATAATTGGCAGCGTAGGATTTAAAAGCGGCTCGAAGATTTCGAGTTACCGAACTGTGGATTATGGATAAGCGATCGTTCATTGGTAGATATTCGATATCTTCGTTTAAACATTTAACTTCCCTAAGTAGTTTATATGATTTTCCGTCCGTTAACATATTATACCCAAACATTAGGAAATATGGGGAAAACTGGGTGGATTGGTGGATGGCAGTTCTCAAGGCACAAGCTACTTCGGGTAAGTGGTTATCCCAGGTTTTATGGTCTGACTTGATATATGCTCTGATTGCGGCTATCACTGATCTATTGATCCGCTCCGAGGCATTGGCCTGTGGCGAATATAAAGCCGTTCTGCAATGCTGCACATTAAATTCTTTTAACAGCTGTTCAAACGCTTTACTGACAAACTGTACCCCATTATCCGAATGAACCTGCTCTGGCACCCCGAACAGGAGGAAAACTTCATTCTTTAAATACGCAATGATTTTATTCGTGGTGCTTGAACTAAGGGGTTTAAGCAGTACAAATTTTGTAAACTGATCCAGTATCACCAAGACAAATGTATTTCCCGATCGAGAGCGCGGATAAGGCCCCATCAAATCTATATAAATTCGCTCCCACGGTCGTTCGGCGAACACCGTCTGTCCCAAGGGAGGCTTCAATACCGTATTAGTACTTTTAGTCATTTTACAAATCGTACAATTCGTCACATAGGTGTAAATCTGTTTCCTCATTCCGGGCCAATAATATTTACGACGTATGCGCTCTAACGTCTTCGCTATGCCACCGTGGGCCGCTAACGGATCATCGTGATGTCGCTTAATTAGATCATCCGTCATACTTTGGGGTATCCAGATCTTCCATTCCGGCGTATCATTTAGAACTGGGTCTAATTTACTTGAAATTTTAATATAAATTCTATCGGTTTTCACTTGGAACATTGGGTAATTTGTAGGTCCAGCTTGGATTTTGTTCCGAAGTTGTACGTAGTTCGAATCATTAAACGCTACTGATCCAAGATCTATTTCCGCTATCGAAATGGTTTCACTGTAAAGCCGAGAAAGTGTATCCGGGACTATGTTTTGGGAACCGCGTTGGTGCTGAATCTCAAAATCATAAGCTTGGAGTTTCAGGCTCCACCGGGCCAATCTTCCGTTCAAATCAGTCTGGGTCATTAGCCACTTGAGACTAGAGTGGTCAGTAATGATTGTAAAGCGATAGCCTTCGATATAAGGTCGAAATTTTTTTACTGACAAAACAGCCGCTAAACACTCTAGCTCAGTGGTTGAGTAGTTACTCTGGGCATGATTTAACTTTTTCGACATGAACGCGATAGGTCGTTCATGCCCATTTTCATCCAGTTGATACAATACACTTCCTACGCCAAATTTACACGCATCGCATCGAATAAAGAACGGTATAGAATAATCCGGATTAACGAGAACTGGAGCGGTAGTTAGCAGGTATTTTAATTTGTCGAGAGCCAATTGCGCTTCGTGAGTCCAGGTAAACTTTGTGTTCTTTTTTAACAGGTTCGTAATCGGTGCGGTGGTATCGGCATAGTTAGGGATGAATCTATGATACCATCCTGTCATTCCTAGTAGCCGTCTAGTCTGTTTAATGGAGGTCGGAGTTGGGAAATCTCGTATTGCTTCTACCTTTTCCGGATCTGTTCTTAAACCGCCGTTACCTACAATAAACCCCAAATACTTCACTTCTTTCATAAAGAATTTACTCTTTGATAGGTTTATTGTCAAGCCGGCTTGTTTCAGCCGATTACCCACAAGCTTAAGTAAATCCAGGTGCTGCGAGATGGAAGAGGAGGTAACCAGCAGGTCATCGAGGTATACGAAAATTTTTGAATGCAGGGGATACGGTACCACTTTATCCATTAGTCGGCATAACGTTTGCGGAGAGTTGCATAACCCAAACGGCATGACACGAAAATGGTAAAGTGGGCGACCGGGCACCGTGAAGGCAGTTTTGTCTCGTGATTCTTTGGCCAACGGTATTTGCCAAAAGGCGTCCTTGAGGTCAATGCTGGAGATAACCGTAGTATCGTTTAATCGGCCGAGTATCCCATTAATTAATGGCAGTGGATAAGCGTCCTTTTTTGTTACCGC
Source organism: Nephrotoma flavescens (assembly GCA_932526605.1). Taxonomy (NCBI): domain Eukaryota; kingdom Metazoa; phylum Arthropoda; class Insecta; order Diptera; family Tipulidae; genus Nephrotoma; species Nephrotoma flavescens. Next base: position 151,463,515 of record OW052221.1, on the reverse strand, counting down.
ATTGACCTTCCTGGAGTCTAGGCATAACCGGACTTTATTAGGTTTTCGAACTAGTACTATCGGGGACGACCATGAACTAGTGCTTTCTTCGATAACGTTCATTTCCAGCATACGATCCAATTCTTTATAGATAAGCTGCTGTATAGCGGGGGATACCGAATAGTGTCTCTGCTTAATTGGGGCACAGTTCCCCACATCTATGTGATGAGTTATGAGTGAGGTGTGTCCTAATCCGTCTCGTTCATATGACGGATATTCAGCTAAAATACTCTCAAACTCCTGTTTTTGCGAATGGGAAAGCAAATGTTGTTCAGAATCAACACTACTGTTAATGTCCATGGAATCAAGGAGATGTGGTGCGATGTGAAACGCAGCCCAAAAATCAATACCTAGATATACGCGACCTTGTAAAGTAGGGACTATGTAAAACCGGATCGTGTGACACATTTCGTTGTATTTTACGGGCACTTCAATGTAACCGATTATATCGTTCTTAGTTCCATCCGCGGTTTTTACTACTGAGGTTAGTTTTCTATAAGAGATACCTAAGGTCTTGAGAAGAGATATTGAATCTTTTCCAAGGATGCTGATTGACGCCCCACTATCTAAGAGCCCACGAACGTCATAGCCGGAAATATTTATGGTAAGATAGGGTCGTGGATCGTTTAGCAAGGAGATGGTGGTTTCTGCGCACGCCCGTTTGAAGTTTTTACGGAATTTAAAATATTGATAGGATCGCATTCGTCTTTTACTGATTTGTTTGGGTTTGGAAATTGTTTTCTCAGAGTGGGTAGTAGATTCTACAATTGTACTTGAGTTAATCGCAATGGGTGAATGCGTACCCGCGGACGCTTCCCGCTCTGACTCGTTAGGTACTTTTAAAGTTAATATTGACTGGGAGGCTCGGTATTCGTCGCCGAACTTTCCATTGTGGGTGTTGATTGTTTCTCGGATTGAACTAGTCGGGAGATAAGTTGTACCGGTCGTGTCGATCCCGAATGGCTCACGCCCGGCGGAGAGTTTCCCGGCCTAAACTTGGTGCAATTAGGACATTGAGGCTTAATCATCCCGCTCTTACCACATCCGTAGCAGAATATCCCTTGAGGAGGCAAGACACAGTCCTGATACCTATGTCCCATATCGCGACAGTTCCAACATAGCAAGTAACTTGAAGGTAAGGGGGTTTGTCTTGTATTTTTCCGTTCTGTATTGTATCTTGGCGTATGGATTGCCTCGAGATGCGGTTCTTGCGAATACGTCGCTTGCGGTGGTTCATCATAGGATGACGGACTCGTAAAAGTACGGTTTTGGGACCCTTCCATAAAACCATCATCAATTATCTCATTAACATTAACAAATCTCACAGTTTTCGTCGCACTTCCAATATGTCTAGCCTTCTGGGCCCATACTTTCTCATATCGTTCGCAAATTACTCGAAGTTCATCCGTGGTAAAGAACGGAGCAACTAAGGTGGCTTCTTGGTATTTAACGCCCATGTTATCGCGGATTATTTCAATCAATTCCGTTTCCGAGAACGGTCTTATAAGTCTCCCATTAAGAGTCTCCATTTCTAAAATGTACTCTGATATTTGCTCGCGTTCAGCTTGTTTCTTGTTCTGGATATATCTCCGCAATGAACGATCGGATTCAGTGGTGCTAAATCTATCCAACAGAGCTTGTCTTAGTTGGAAATATGACGCGTTGGGAAATTTTCGTACGTATACCCAGTACCATTTTTCTGCCGTGTGGGTTAACAATTTAGGGATAAATGCTTCTAATCGATTCAGGGAAACATTTTCTTTGCTAGCTAAACATTCTATTCTAAACAGAAAATCGTGAATATCCAAACCTCCTGTTTGTCCCGAGAAGGAAATTTTCCATTTTGGGTCACTTTTTACGTGAGACGAATAAGTCATTTCATTTATATTATTATGCGGTGTATTGGGTATGTTGCTCCGCCCTTGTCCCTGAGCCCCAGAGTTATTAAATATTTCTAGTTTTGGCACCGCTATCGAGACCGAGTGGGATGGAGTACTGTACGATATACTTGGCGGGATATATAGTAATTCGTTCATTGAACTTTGAGACGGACTTGTCGTTGGTACAATAGTCGAGGTACAGCTGACCATTTGCGGCTGGCGGACCCACGTGGTAACGGTCTGCTGGGGAGTCGGGATATAGTTAATATTAACTGAAGGTAGTGTAGGAAAAGATGTCACACCTGAATAATCAATAGAGGATATTGCCGAAGATGCTTGATTGTCCCCGCCACTGTAAGGTACTAATGACGCTGTTGTTGTTCGCGATTTCTCTCGCAATGGAGCTTGATCACTACTCGTTGTAATCACGGGAGATACTTGTAGTTCGGCTAATTCTTCCCGCCGTGCATCAAGCAACTGCTTTAATCTTCGAAATTGATTGAGAGTTTTATCGACGTCGTTGTCTTGATGAAAACAACCTTTTAACCTTTGTGTTCGTCCTCTCCAATGTCGAAGTTGGTTTCCGAGTTCCTTTAGGCGAGGGTAAGCATCCTGTGATTTATTTAATAGGGCATTTAAAGAGATGCACTGCTTCTTACAGATATCAAATTCTTCTTGATAATCTACCGCGTGACTCCTACTAGGGACCTTCGACGAATTCGTGAGTTCTTCATATAACGCTTCCACCAGCAGATCTTTATAATGTTCGGTATTAGATTTTATACCACGGATCAGACACTCTACTTCTACTTCATCAGAAGTTAATCCTAGGAGAGGTTGGTAACTTTCATTCGTATGGCTCATGATGGAGAACTTTAACTCACTGTTCACTAATCACATAAAAAAAATTTGACTGTAAATCAAGGAAGGAAAACATAAGCACCGTACACTAGTATATCGTGGGAAACGCAAAACAATATGATCAATGTTGATATCGGATGATTAACAATGAATAATAATATTCGATTGACAAGCGAATTGTTACGAAACTTAAAAAAAATTATAAACAAAAAAATTATAAACAAAACTAATAAATCAAAAATTCATCACCGACACCATAAATAAAGGTGTCTCAAACTAATATAGTAATAATATTAATTAATAAAAATAGAAAATTAATAAATAAAGAAATATCAAAAAAAAATCAAAATATAATATACAAGAGAAGAAGGTTCAAACAGAATTATAGTTGCATAAAATGGAGGTTGGTGATGACACTTCAGGTAACCAGGTGATGCCGACTTACACACAAAAAATTAATTTTACCGTGTTAAAAAAAAATTATTGATGAAGGACATGCGATGTTCTTGCCTTACAGCAACGAGTTGTTTACCCAATACGGTAAAGGTCGATCGATGCTTGCAAGGTAGAAAATCTAACAAACTAAACCGGATCAATCATGTTAATTTGCAACCTCATGTTACTAAAACTAGAGAACGAGTTTCTCGACGAATCGACAGCGGTCATAACCTGAGCTTGCAAATCAACATGCGATGGTATACAATAAAATCTATTGGTCCATCTAATTTGAGAAACAAAAAAAAAAGGTAAATGTAATTCGGACGGTTCCAGCTTGCGAATTATTAACGCTTCTCGCGGGAAGCTAGTATATATCTAGAAATCTATCGCGACAAACGCCAACATAATCAAACAGTATACTCGAACCGTTAAATTAAATTGCGAGTAACACGGTGAAATTTAGTAAACATGATCGATAATGGATTCTGCATGTCACTCCACAAATCGGATCTCGTATTCGCCGATTATCAACGGATTGTAGAGAAACATAACAGTTTAATTATTGAACACATTAACACATGACCCTTTCAGGTCCCTGCTCGGGCGCCATTTTGTAACGATCCATTATTTTCGACTTTCCAGGTGATTTTTACTGATTGGTTTACGAGGGGTAGTACTCGCCGGATTAGGGCTCATTCGCCGAAAACACGGGATAAAATCGGATCGAAACTATATTACACCTGGTTCGTTGTACATTCGGCATCTTTGTGGTCACCTTAACTCCTCATCACCAACCTACAATTTACTCTACTCTAGCATGTTGGCCGTGATCGTTTCATGTTATTCGAAATCAAAAAAAAATATAATAATTGCCACTAAACTCTTATTTGCGCAAAATTGTGGCCCTTTTCAACCAAATCAAGACCGTAATATCGTGTATGGATTTTACAGGTAATGGTTTTATGAGATCCCAAAGAAAATTGCAATAAAAAAAAATCTAGAAACTTTACGAATGTGAAACTTAATTACTTACAGTTATAAATATATACAATGTAATGGCTGTGTCGTTCCTCGTTCCATAAGGTTGTTATAAGTTAATACCGTTGCGAGTTTACCGTTGAGCAGCTCACGATAAAATTATACTCGTACGCCCTGGCACTACTGATATTCCGCGGAATTCGCTATCCCCGAGGTCGACCAATACATCAGCAATCTACAAATCCTGGCTCTCACTTTTTTTAATGCTCGAGGTTTAGGCGAATGCTGCTTTCAAAGAAACCGTAAGGCCAGTAACCAAAGTTTCCGTCCGGAATGTAACCGCAATCACAGGAATCAATTTCAAATAATTTGATTTTGTTTAGTTTTTATATTTTTTTTTTTTATTATTAATGGATTTAAATCTTTATTATCAATATTTCGGGTAAATAAATCTTTTTTTTTTTTTATAATATCTAGTACAATGTTTACAAAATTTTCATTGATCGTACTACTAATTGCAAAACAGTTTTTTTTCACATTCGTTTACAATTTGTTCTTCAAGGTTTTATTACTTTAATTTACTTTAAAAAAATTCATATACACTGATAGTACCGATCTGAATCACAAATCGTAGCCAATTCGACTACCAACCGCTAATAAATCTATCCCGAATAGTTTATATTTTTCACCAATGGCAATTATTTTCCAATTAGTTCGATTAATATATTTTTTTTTTCTTTATAACTTATCACTTTTTTTTTTTTGTATTCAAGGAAATTTTCAGGTGTTCACGATTACGATCAAAAATCAACTGCCTACCTTCCTCTCTTTTACAAATTACTTGACAAATCGCCAGTTTAAATTTGGTAGGGGAATCCTAACCGACCGGTTATATAATTATATACCGCTTCTCTAAAATTTACCAATACAATAATTGTAACATCCACATTGATCATATAATTTCACTCAAAACATAAACAGAAAATCTATAAGCAAAAATACAGCGTGCCATGCGCGATCGTTACAACGTAGCAAATATTATTTTTAACGTTACAAATTTAACAGTGTAAAAATAAATTTAATTTTTCTAGCTTATCCATTACCATTTTTAATATTTTCTCGTCGCAATGAGAAACAATTTGTTGGCTGATTATCGTTATATATTATTATTACATAATACGTGTCAAATAAACTAATAATATCCTTTTTATCAAACGCTCATTTCGAATAAGCTTATTTCAAACCGTGCGATGGAAAACCAGCAGTGCTTGATAGTAAAATAGTATTATACTATTATTCTATTATGCTATCGACGATGGAAACCTGGTATTATTTTAAATTAATTTACATTTTGTTTTTGTTGTAACTGCTTGCACAAATTTTTTTTAATATAATAATAATGAAAAAACAAACGTACAAAAAAAATTAATAGTTATTTCAATTCGCCCATTTAACCAACTTTCGATATTAAAGAAACATTTTAGTTTTGGTTTCCATTTTGGGAGCACTTATTTCACATAAAATAATATTATAGAAAAACTTGTTTTCAACACATAGCTAGCTTAGGTTAGAGTGGCTGCTATCGCACACTTAGGCCAATAATGGCCCATTGTGATACCACAGGATCCAATCTCTCCTTACTCCCGCTGAGACCATCCGGAGCTACTTATGTAGCGTAAAATATCTCACAGTCCGCGAGTTCAGAAAGGCTGTCCATATAATACATACCCAAGTACTTATGTCTTTTGTATGCCAGTGCCGGACACAAGCATAGGAAGTGATCTAAAGTCTCTTCCTCTTCGTCCATACAACTTCTACAAAAGTCATTCGTCTGTAGACCCAAGCTTCTCGCATGTTCCCCAAAAAGGCAGTGTCCTAACTCGTTCTAATTCTAACTCGTTTTCTCAGGGATACTAGTGCCTTGGAGCGCAGCAGGTTCAGTTTTGGCCAAACCTGTTTTGCTACCCTGCACGTGAGAGTGTTGGTCCACTTCTCATCTGTTAAGGCGATCACATCTGTTAAGGTTAGAGTGGCTGCTATCGCACACTTAGGCCAATAATGGCCCATTGTGATACCACAGGATCCAATCTCTCCTTACTCCCGCTGAGACCATCCGGAGCTACTTATGTAGCGTAAAATATCTCACAGTCCGCGAGTTCAGAAAGGCTGTCCATATAATACATACCCAAGTACTTATGTCTTTTGTATGCCAGTGCCGGACACGAGCATAGGAAATGATCTAAAGTCTCTTCCTCTTCGTCCATACAACTTCTACAAAAGTCATTCGTCTGTAGACCCAAGCTTCTCGCGTGTACCCCAAAAAGGCAGTGTCCTAACTCGTTCTAATTCTAACTCGTTTTCTCAGGGATACTAGTGCCTTGGAGCGCAGCAGGTTCAGTTTTGGCCAAACCTGTTTTGCTACCCTGCACGTGAGAGTGTTGGTCCACTTCTCATCTGTTAAGGCGATCACATCTGTTAAGGTTAGAGTGGCTGCTATCGCACACTTAGGCCAATAATGGCCCATTGTGATACCACAGGATCCAATCTCTCCTTACTCCCGCTGAGACCATCCGGAGCTACTTATGTAGCGTAAAATATCTCACAGTCCGCGAGTTCAGAAAGGCTGTCCATATAATACATACCCAAGTACTTATGTCTTTTGTATGCCAGTGCCGGACACAAGCATAGGAAGTGATCTAAAGTCTCTTCCTCTTCGTCCATACAACTTCTACAAAAGTCATTCGTCTGTAGACCCAAGCTTCTCGCATGTTCCCCAAAAAGGCAGTGTCCTAACTCGTTCTAATTCTAACTCGTTTTCTCAGGGATACTAGTGCCTTGGAGCGCAGCAGGTTCAGTTTTGGCCAAACCTGTTTTGCTACCCTGCACGTGAGAGTGTTGGTCCACTTCTCATCTGTTAAGGCGATCACATCTGTTAAGGTTAGAGTGGCTGCTATCGCACACTTAGGCCAATAATGGCCCATTGTGATACCACAGGATCCAATCTCTCCTTACTCCCGCTGAGACCATCCGGAGCTACTTATGTAGCGTAAAATATCTCACAGTCCGCGAGTTCAGAAAGGCTGTCCATATAATACATACCCAAGTACTTATGTCTTTTGTATGCCAGTGCCGGACACGAGCATAGGAAGTGATCTAAAGTCTCTTCCTCTTCGTCCATACAACTTCTACAAAAGTCATTCGTCTGTAGACCCAAGCTTCTCGCATGTTCCCCAAAAAGGCAGTGTCCTAACTCGTTCTAATTCTAACTCGTTTTCTCAGGGATACTAGTGCCTTGGAGCGCAGCAGGTTCAGTTTTGGCCAAACCTGTTTTGCTACCCTGCACGTGAGAGTGTTGGTCCACTTCTCATCTGTTAAGGCGATCACATCTGTTAAGGTTAGAGTGGCTGCTATCGCACACTTAGGCCAATAATGGCCCATTGTGATACCCCAGGATCCAATCTCTCCTTACTCCCGCTGAGACCATCCGGAGCTACTTATGTAGCGTAAAATATCTCACAGTCCGCGAGTTCAGAAAGGCTGTCCATATAATGCATACCCAAGTACTTATGTCTTTTGTATGCCAGTGCCGGACACGAGCATAGGAAATGATCTAAAGTCTCTTCCTCTTCGTCCATACAACTTCTACAAAAGTCATTCGTCTGTAGACCCAAGCTTCTCGCATGTTCTCCAAAAAGGCAGTGTCCTAACTCGTTCTAATTCTAACTCGTTTTCTCAGGGATACTAGTGCCTTAGAGCGCAGCAGGTTCAGTTTTGGCCAAACCTGTTTTGCTACCCTGCACGTGAGAGTGTTGGTCCACTTCTCATCTGTTAAGGCGATCGCCTTTTTTCTGAGCGCCGATTTGAGCGCTGCTATAGGCCTCCCTAGACCTGCCCTTTCCGGCTGCATCTGGAGAGTCGTACCGTAGCTAGCTAGTTCTTCTGCCCTGCAGTTTCCCGTGACGTCCGAGTGCCCAGGGACCCACATTATCTGGATACTGAAATACTCGCTCATCTCATTAAGAGATGATCGGCAATCCAGTGCCACCCGTGACTTCAGAGAAACCGCCTTTAGTGACCTGAGCTCCGCTTGACTGTCCACATAAATCGCGATATCCCTCACGGATACCACGTTATGCTTCAACCATGTCACGACTTTCCCTATCGCCACCACTTCAGCCTGGTACACGCTGCAGTAGTCAGGGAGACGAACAGAAATATTAACATTGAGCTTCTCACAGAAGACTCCGACTCCTACTTTTCCGTCTAGCTTAGAGCCGTCCGTGAAAAATTGCAGTGCCTCGTTTTCCAGTATTGATCCGTTCCTCCAGGATTCCCTCGAAGGACAGATGATCCGGAAACCTTTATCGAAGCACAACGTTGGTTTAATATAATCTAGATTCACCAGTTCTTCCCTTAGTGATCTAACAATCATCGAGTGTCCCGCCTGAAGACACTTCCACTGAGAGACAGCTGAGAGCCTCGCAGCCACTTTGGCTGCCATTTGTTTACCAAAAAATTCGATTGGAATAAGATGGAACATAACCTATAAAGCGCGTGTAGGTGTTGTCCTAAGCGCCCCGTTTATAAGCATACATGTCGTTCTTTGCACCTTCTCTAACATCCTTATGTAAGTTACCTTTTCCAGAGCCGGCCACCACACGCCCACCCTGTACATCAACACAGGTCTTACCACTGCGGTATAGAGCCAGTGTACTAGCTCTGGCTTCAAACCCCACCTCTTACGCTCCTACTTATGGCGTTCCTACACGAGTAAATGGCTACATTAGTCTTATTCACCCTTTCTATATTGTTAGGCTTCCAGCTCAGATTACTGTCCAAGATTATGCGCAACAATCTCACTCTGTCAGCAAAAGCTAGTCTAATGTCGTTCACGGTAGGGGGGCTAACTACCGGAATTTTATATTTCTTAGTAAATAGTACTAGAGTGCATTCTGCATAACGTCCCTAATCGTATCCAGATATGTGCCTGAGACAGCTATCGCTACATCATCTGCATACGCTACAACACCAATCCTCTTTTTCTTCAGTCCCAACAGCAATCCATTCACCACTGCACTCCAAAGAAAGGGGGATATTACTCCTCCATGCGGAGCTCCTGTAACCACCCGCCTTCTAATGGTGAGCTCCCCCAGTTCCGAGGTAATAATCCTGCTTACCAGCATCTGATTTATCCCTACTTATAGGGTAATTCACCTTCAAAAATGACAATCCTTCCATGATCGCCTTTTTACATTATTAAAGGCACCCTCAATGTCGAGAAATGCTACCATACAAAACTCTTGCAAGTAAATTGACTTCTCAATCATGCGTACTAGATCGTGCAGAGCGACTGTGTCCACCGAGTTACAGAACGCATGCTGCGACATTGCCCAATCCTTTGGCTCAACTTTTGTTCGAATAAGTATATCTATCAACCTTTCCAAGGTTTTCAACAGAAAGGATGATAGAGTTATAGGCCTCAGGTCCTTTAGATAAGCCTGTGAGCTCTTTCCCAATTTCGGGATAAAAACCATACTGACCTCCGTCCATTTCCTGAGAAAATAGACCAGTTGCAGACATCCCCTGAAGATAACATCCAGCCAGGGGAAGATAACTGCAGAGTTCCTTTTAATCTCTGCTGGAATAATCCAACCTGGGCCCGCCGATTTATACGGCTTAAAACCGTTCAGCGCCCACAGGATTCGTTCCCTGTCCACGATGCCATCCACATCTGTTAAAGGTATTCCTCGATGAGCTCCAGGCTCCATGGAGCCATCAAACCTTCCCGGAAAATGGGTCTCAATGAGAAGCTCCAATGATTCTGCACTTGAAGCTGTCCATAATCCGTCAGGCCTAATTTAGTAACTAGGACTGGCTGGGTTAGTAGATCGAACTTTCCTAATGCGAGAAGTCCTAGAGACCTCCTCAATTCTACAAGAGAAGAGTCTCCAAGACCCCCTTTTGTGCCCTTCTCAACTCTTTTTTATACTTTCTTAAGTCCTCCTTATAGGAGTCCCAATCCCGATTTCTCTTTGTGTTCTTAGCCTTATTAAAGGCTGTCCTAGACGCTTTCCGATAGGTTCCCAACTCCGTGTTCCACCATGTCGGTTTCTGCCTGCCCCTAGGTTTTTTCAGGTGGCACGCAGCATTAAATGAAAGATTGCATGCCATTGTGACAATATCAACCATGCAATCTAATTCCTCTACTGTCGCCGGAAGTCCAGGAACCTCCAGTGGCAATAGTTCCTTCAACACCTCCCCATATTTGTTCCAGTTTGTCCTTCTGGGATTCCTGAAGGCTTTCCGGGCAACAGGTTTGATGTTGAGGTTATACGTTACATATATGTAAGCGATACCACCGATATATCGGTGATCAGAGAATGAGTGCTCATTCGCCACTCTCCGCTCGCTGATCATATGAAAAATTGTTTCTGACTCAAATTTCACATCTAGAACCTCCTGTCGATTTTTAATAATGAATGTTGGTTCACACCCAATATTGCAAACTACAAGGTCAGTATTTAATAAGTAATCAAAAAATAACTCACGCCTCTCGTTAATATCTGTGCTTCCCCAGATTGTGTGATTCGCGTTTGCATCACATCCAAGTATAACACCTACCTTTCTCTGACCTGCTTCCCGGATCAGTTCCTCCAGGTTATCCTTCTCGCGATCCATATAGGCTGAGGCTAGCCATAGTTTTTCACAGCCAACTCAACGCTCACCGCTGTTATCCCCGCTACTAAATTGTGGAAGAAGAAAAATATTCAAATTATTTTTCGCTAAAATACACGATCTGATCTTTTCAGAGTTGCTTGAGTACTTTATACCCCATTCTGAGACCACAGATCCTGCTATTTTTAGTTCAAGGTTCTTGGATTAACACCATAAGTCCTCATCTGACTTAGTCAGTTTGCGCACGAGAGCTGCCGAGGCAGCCTTCGTGTGATGTAGGTTTATTTGTACAATGCTAACCATTGTAGTCTACCTTACTCACCTCTCCCTGCATCAGGATAGTGTCATCTGGCTCATTGATTTGGTCACCAGCCTCTTCTCGTCGTGTGTTCGACGAGTTGTCCTCATCGGCCTCCAGAGAGAGGAGGCTACCTTTTCTCACCACACCAACCTCTCCTCGTCCGAAATATCGGAACGGCTACCCTGGTCGCCCTCGACGCGCTTGATCGTCTCCTGCTGGGTCCGTTCACCGTCGCCCACAGGCTGGTCTTCCGCGCCCTTATTGACCTCATCTTTCATGTAAACTTTGAGAGTGATCGACCCGAAACCGAAGTTGATCACTCCCTTTGATCTAACAAGGAAAGCCAGAAATTCCTTATTGATCAGCATGATTGCCAATCTAAAGCCCCCCTTAGCCTCCTCCTGCTTCACAACCCTCCATGCTTCCGTTGAAAGATCGGGATTACTAGCCTAAATGATCTCAATGACCTCCTCTGGCTATCCTGCTCGCTTGGTAACCAGACGCGTGCCCTCGGCCTGATCGGGATTTCCCCTTTGCTGACCGCCTCAAACCTTGGGCCCGGCCACCATACCTCGCGTACTTCGGCCACTGCCCTTTTATAGGGATCGACCGATCTCTGGTCTGACCACCCAGTTAACTTAACGCGCCCTTGGTGCCATCCCGTATCTCTGCAGGACGGGGGGATCACGAATTTTCTCTCAGGATCCTCGAGAATGTGGAGTTTAGTGCATTGTACACTACCCTCCACTTCTCCGGCGTGATGCTCCCATCTTCTTGACCTCTGTCAATGACGGCTAGCATCAGCACGTGCTCCTTCAGGATTTCACTGAATAACTTCAGTTTCTGCTCCTTAGGAGCACCCGACGTCGTGTCCGCTTGCACTTTGGCCCGCTTACTGCTGCCCGCTTCAAGCTCCTCCTGGGACCTCTTTCTTTTAGACACAATGAGCTTCTCCGAGCTATCGCAGCTGACAGTTTTCTTAGCCCATGCTACAGATTTCTTCTGCTCTACTATAAGCTGCCCCTTAGGGGTCACAGCCAGTTTCTCCAGAATTCTAAATGCCGACCGTCTCTCCCTGTACCGTCGCTTCGCTGGGGGATCTCCCTCAATGCCTCGCTCTTCTGTTTGGCGGTTCCGCTTCCTCCTGGTTTCGATACCATGGTGACGCTTACCCCTGCCTCAGATGAGGGAGACCCACCTTTCTGGTTAGAGTTACTCCTCTCATTCACACTTTCCGGCTTTTGGTGGGTACCGGTCCACTTGTTTTTATTTGTAAAATCTTCAATGTTTTTCCCACGAGTATCGGAGAAATACAGGTCCACCTGAGATCCGTATACGCAGGTAAGGCTAAATACAACTGGAGGTTGCCAGGTATCCAGAGGGCTCCGTTCACGACTGGGCTTTGTTAAATGGGCCCCAGTCTAGCCGATCATCAGCACGGGTCGCATAACACCTTATTTCAGCTCCCCAAGCACGCCGCACCCGCGCCCCCGTCCTCCTCCCACATTCACTCACCCATTCAACCATTCATATGGACATCCCAAACCAATGGGACGCATTTCATTCAAGGTACTCCCGTTTATAGGGTAGCCCACTCACCTCACTACCTGGAGACCCGGGAGCGCAGGGAGACGTGACGCTCAGTTCACCGTGGTTTGTAGTCGATGGTTTTATGGCGCCATCAGTTCGCCTTTCCCTACTGGGTATCATAAGCACTCAGAATTTATTGAACAGAGGTTAACCTCTCCCCCGTTCTCTGAGACTCTCCTCCCATTCGAGCTGCTGTTGGGGACGGCTTATTTAATTCACCGCTAACCTACCTATCGATAAGCAGTTCACTATCCACCACCTGCATCCACCACCTGTGAAATTTCGCTTGATTTAAAGTATAACCAACATAATTGTGTGTATAGTTATAGTGTTTTTTTTTGGGCGAAAATAAGTTTAAAAGGAATGCACAAATGTGTAAGTTGGGTCAAAACACATACAAAAATAATTTTTTGACATGGTACTTTTGCCGTTACCGAGCAGTTAATACTCGAATTATCATCTATACTCGAATTATCATATGGGTATGAAACGAATTAAAAAAAATTTGCGACCGTAAAAACCTAAAATAAAATTAAGAATCAAGTAGTGAACATACAGAAAATGAATATGAATTGGAAAGTCGTGGACTGATTTTTCTATAGTTAAGCTTCAGGTATAAATCTAATAAAAATATTCAAGATATTGTGTGTGAAATATTTTATATTGTAGCTTTCTAAACCATGCAACTAAAAATTTATGGTTCTTTGGATTCTACGTAATAAAAAGTAACATTAGTAAAAATTTGTTTCAAAGCACGGCTATTAGAATTGCGTTAGAAACACAACATGCATAAACAAATTTCACGAGTTCAGGTCGATTTATATTATCCGTTCCTTTCAGTTCCTTCACGTATCGACAAAAAAAAATTGTTACATTATGGCTGTGGGCTCTCAGGTAAATCGATTAGTACAGTAAATTGAAATTTTAGTACAAATTACTTTTCAAATCGTACCAATTCTCTAGTAAATAAAATTAGGTAAATGCGGCTTAAAGGGATACATCCCAGCAGGAAATATGTCAACATGCATATTAATCAAATTTTTAGTACAAAAATACGTTTCAGTTTTTGTTTTGCTTTTCCCAATGTTGTTACGGCTGCATTTATCCATACCTAATTAAACATCAAATTTACTATAAACGATAACTCAAACGATAGGCGTAATGATAAAAAATTTAAAAACAAAGCAATAAAATTTATTATTGTTGTTGTCTTCGATCAATGACCTATATACAAATTTTTGGTTTATCATCTGTGTTTGAAACGGATTTTGTTTGTTGACAAGGCATTTAAATTATATATTTTTTAAAACACACCTCCGTTAACGGGAAATTCATGACTAATGATCAAATCGTACGAGACGATCGTATCATTTGATTGGTACCTATATATATATATCCAGTTACCAAATAAAAGTGGAGGGGTATTTGTTAAAAGTATGTACAAGTAGGGGAATGCTATATATAATTATACTGAAATTTCTTTTGGCAAGCAAACTACACATTGTGTCATTAAAAAGTCAGCGGCCAAAGGCATAGGCATCGCAATAATTAATATAAATTTAAAAAGTGATAATCCTAATTTTTAGTGGTGTTGTCAATAGAAAAATAGAAATATATAGTTACAATTGATTATAGTGTACCAGGTGATAAACTATATACATAGATCGCAACAGTACAGAGGTAAAGTAATGTTTCTATTCTTTTTTCTGTGAGCGTAGAATTATATGCAATGCATAAAACATTATTATTTGTACTTATCGCTGGTATACTTTCTTTTGGTGGTGTAATAGATAATAAACGGGTGCAGCAAGGGATTATCAATTCGAAACGCACGCAAATTGGAAAGCGATTGCTACATGCTTCAGCATGTAAGGGCCGCCAACCCGTAGGAAAATCGCGATAAGCGTAACGCTATAATTAATTAAATTTTAATCGCTAATATTTTTTGTTTAAACCTAAATAGTTTAATGGTGTTATTGCTGATTGATTAAAAATCAATCGCATATTTTATTGCTATTTGCAAGATATGTATAGTATATATACACGTAATATATTTCTATAATTTATCACAATGAGAAATAACATTGTATAAATTTAATTTTTTTGCAATAATTAGTATTATTAATTAAATTAATACTAAGCCCAAATTATTATTATTATTATTCGATAGTGATTAATAAAAAAAAAATTCTCAAGTTAAAATTAAATTTGGTAAATAATTAGTGATAGCTTTTTTGTCAAATGTAAAAATATGTGAATATGTTCTTTAGTTGCTAAACAAAAAAAAAATCAAATTAAAATTAAAATTATATAGTGGATTAATTATATTAAAATAATTGTATGTACATATTATCTGAAACGGTTTCATAAGAAACGAAAAAAAAAAAATTATATATACTCAGTTTGTAGGGTACATTTCTGTTGGAGGACAAAGCACACGCGTTGAGTACTCTTCAACTGTGGTTTGGTGAGTTTTTTTTAAATAATTTTTTTTATATTATAAATATATATTTCCTTTTTTTAATTTCCTATGAAAACCAAATATATAATAAATTTATTATCATGAATTATAATTTATTTAAAATGAAGTGAATTGACTTTTTTTTGGTGAGTGATGGAGATGGAGAATAATCATGTGGGTGGTATAAGTTCCTAATATGAGAACGCTGTGCTTATGGTTGTCGTTTTTTTTTGCACGTATGGTTTGTCTGCCCATTTTCACTAAGTGGTAAAAATAACCCCCCCAGCCGTTGAAGCATACCCGAAACTTATAAACGTGCTATCACTTAGGATGGACGGTTACAAAATGGCGCCCGAGCAGGGACCCGAAGGTCATGTAACAAACTGTTACTACGGCACAACGGTCTTACTACCGCGTGGTAAGTTTCTTTGAAGCACATGTTTTCGGTTGAAAGCCGTGTGAATTAGAAATGTATCAGCGAATTGGTTAAACCATTAACGCTTGTTTAATGTAAGTTTTTGTAATAATTGGTGGACCTAAGAAGTCATCCGAACAGCTTAACTGTTTACTTATGTAACCTTAAAAACCGCTTATATTTTTTTTCAATTCTAACTTATTTTTTTTACATATCAATTTTCAAATTACTTATAACAGCGGGTGGTTATACATTTTCCGGATTTAACGTAATTTTTTTTAAGTGTGTGATTGTGAACGTGCATGTGAATTCCTTATGGACAATTTATTGTTAGATACCTGATGATTTATGAGTTCCTTTAAATTGCTCATATTGATTTCTGCATCGGATAACAACATCACATATTTTTATTTTTATTGTTTTTAGCAATTCATGATAATGACTATTCGATAGGTTCATAATAATTGATTTTACTACAGTACCTCATTGATTGAAAACACAGTGATTCTGTGGTATTCTTAGTGCTACCTGTAGTTAATGCTTATTAAGGCGAATCTATTCCTTATAGTTATTTTTAAATTAAATTCATTCAGTTAACCATAATTTCAGCAACTATGTATACCTAATTTAAATAAGAACACGTGATCATTCAAAATCTCCATTCATCACCACATTTATACATTGATATAAAAAAATAAAAAAAAAATAAACACAAAAGATAATTTCTTTATTTAAACTAAATTAATTTAATTATTAATCCATATCATACTTTTGGAAAATTTTATTTATAAATTTCATATTACAATATATTATCGTTATAAATTGATATTCACACATTTATTACATCGACAAATTTTCATTACTTAGTTTATTTATTTAATTGGCAAAACATAAACATATTTGAAAAGTCATTATCTTATAACTTTTTTAGTTTTTATCTAGTAGTAATAATTTTACGGTGGTAGAATTTTCTCTTATCGTCGTTTTCTTAACCTAGTTTAGCCGTGGTAGATAAAATAACTTAAAAAAGTGATTGTGCATTTAGTAAAAATAGGAAGTTCATCAATAATCGTGTACAAATGGCACACACTATGGATCCATTAAAGTACCTTCAAAATTTAAACCTACCTGAATTGGAGGTTGAATATACTGTCAGGGGTTTATCATCTAAGGCGATGGACGCTAACCAATTGCTCATTAATAGTATTATAGCTGAACGCTCGGATAAATCATTGTTGCCTAAATTGTCTCATGCTAAGCTTAATCCGGATAAAGAAATCGAAATTTGCTTATCAAAATATAACGAATTATCACAGGCTTCTTGCAAGGAGGGGTCTAACCCATCAATAGATTTTCTAAGCGTGGCGTATGCTAAGACTCTTCATTATCAAGCCAGAACTGAGAGGATAATTAATACAGTAGGAGAGACGGTTGAAATCCTAGGATTACGTAGTAATTGGCGCAGAGCTGTAAAATGGTGTGCCAAACTTTGGGAAGAGTTAGTTGTGGCACCATCAAGGGCGAATAGTGTTAATATCTCCGCAGGTACTGAAACAGTATCACCAACGGTGATGTCGAGTTCTCTTTCTGAAAAGATTGATAGCATAGTCAACACTCAATTTCCTCCAGAAAAAATAAGTATGTTAGACAACAATAAAAAAATAGTTTCGGCGAAAAATGGTGCAGAACTTATACCGACTCAATATATGGTTCCGAAATCAACGGAGAAGAATACAACCGTGCATGACTTTTTCTCTCAAATAGGAGCATTTCGAAATCAAGAGAAGGTAAATTTCCAGAAGCCAGTAAATCAGGCCACTATGTCGAATTTGAATAAGAATCAACAAAACAAACAAAAATTTAATCAACACCATAATTACCAGAATCATTCTTTCAACGAGGAACGAAATTTGTCTCCAATCTTTAACTGCCCACCACCACCAGTTCAACAGTTTCGACAGGATAATTTTCATAAACTCAAGCAAAGATGGAACCTGTCATTTGATGGAAGTGACTTAACGAACGTACACGACTTTATTTATCGACTGGAAAATATGGCGCGCGATGACGGTATTTTGGAGCGCGATCTTACAAAAATTGTACACCTATTTCTCTCCAAGAACGCAGACGACTGGTATTGGGTGTACAAGTCTACTAACCCGAACTCTAATTGGCCCTCAATGAAGTCAGCAATGCTGTCATTCTTTAGCAGTTTCGATTTCGAAGAGGTTACCAAGGAACAAATACTGCGAAGATTTCAGACTCAAAAGGAAACATTTTCACAATTTTCATTAGCTGTACAGAAGCTGAACACACGTCTACAACACCGATTTTCAGAACAACAAATTATTTATCGTTTGTGTCAGAACATGAATCCAGCGCTGAGGAACGTCACTTTACCATATCAAAATAATATAAATACAGTGGAACAGCTTAGGACCTTATGCCAGCGATATGAAAGGATGTGGGACCAAACTGGATATGATCCACGACGTTTTAACGACTACAATATTAGACGAAGACCGAATATCAATGAAATTCAATCCAGCTTTCAGAGTGATCACATACAGTTGGAAAAACACGAAGTAATTCCAAATGCACCAGAGAGTTTCAACGAACCACCAAAGCAAATTGATTATTCAATTGAAGCAATCAACCGGAACTTTTCGACCCAACGCAACTTCACAAGAGATCAATCAATTCAATTAATCTGTTGGAATTGTAAGGATTTGGGCCACAGATACCAGGACTGTAGCAAAGAATTTTTGAATATTTTCTGTTTTGGATGTGGAGCGGCAAACGTGCGGAAACCGAATTGTCAAAATTGCCTGAAATTCTCGGCGGTAAACTCGAAACCGGGTGTGATAGGGTCGAGGGCAGCACACTCGGGGGAACCAAAGCATCAACCTCAGCCCAAGGAATAATTTATGACGAAGCCAAATCACACAACCAATTATGTTCTACAAAAATAAATTCTGCAATAAATAACAATTCTCATATTAATTCATCTAATCTAATCAGTAAATCTCAAAATTTGTATTGCAACTCAAAAATTAAAAAACATTATCGCTCAATAAGATATTTTCGCAATAAACGATCTTTCCTAAAACTTTGCATTTCATCTATTTCCACTAACATTTTCAAAAACGATTCTCGACCATATGCCATGATAATCTTAGCATCGAAGCCTATGAACGCACTATTGGACAGCGGAGCTTCTATCAGCGTGTTGGGGAAGAATTCAATCCAGTTTCTAGAGGAAGCTAACATCAAGTACAGTAAATTAAACTCGTTCGTCACAACTGCTGATGGTTCGCGTAACTCAATCGTAGGATATGTTTGGTTACCAGTTACATTTGGTTCCATAACTAAAAACATTAAATTTTGCATTGTGCCTAGTTTGGAGTCTCCTGTGTATCTTGGTATTGACTTCTGGGAGTTGTTCAATATTGTCCCTCAAGTGAAATCCATTAGTGAAATAAATGAGATGGGAAAAGATACACCAAACTGTCATGTATTAAATCATGCTGAACAGGAAGAGCTCAACAAGATAATTAGTATGTTCCCCTCATTTACGAAAGACGGGCTCGGGAAAACAAAGTTGTACGAGCACGAAATTATCATTGAAAAAAACGTAAGGGCAATTAAACAACGGTACTATCCCATTTCGCCCGCCGTACAACAATGTCTTTACGAGGAAATCGACCGGATGTTAGAGTTAGGAGTGATTGAGCAGAGCAAAAGTGCATGGAGCTCACCTGTGACTATAGTACGGAAGCCTAACGGAAAGACTCGACTTTGCCTAGACGCACGCAAACTGAACTCTGTGACTGAAAAAGACGCTTACCCACTTCCCATAATAGACGGACTGCTTGGCCGACTCTCAGAGACAAAGTACATTACTGGACTCGACCTAAAAGACGCATTTTGGCAGATTCCGCTTGCGGAATCTTCCCGCGACAAAACTGCATTTACAGTACCAGGGCGACCGCTCTATCAATTCAAAGTGATGCCATTCGGGCTGTGTAATGCAGCCCAATCAATGTGTCGGCTGATGCATCAAGTCATTCCTCATGAACTACACGATAGAGTGTTCGTGTATTTGGATGACTTGATGATCATCACCGCCACGTTGAGGAGTCATTTTGAATTGTTAGAGTTGGTCGCAGACTTATTACGGACGGCAGGACTGACTATTAATGTAGAAAAGAGCCACTTTGCAATGAGAGAAATAAAATATTTGGGATATTTGGTTGGAGAAGGGGGCCTGAGGCCAGATCCGAACAAAATTGAGGCCATAATAAACCTACCACCACCTGAAAACATAAAACAGACCAGACGACTCCTCGGTATGGCTGGCTGGTACCGCAGGTTTATCCTTAACTTTGCAGGAGTAACAGCTCCAATTACTAATTGTTTGCGGAAAGGGAAATTTAGCTGGACTCAAGACGCACAAGACGCCTTCAACGAACTCAAAAAGTTACTGACTACGGCCCCGGTGTTAGTTAATCCGACGTATACTCAACCGTTTTTTATTCGTTGCGACGCGAGTACAGAAGGCGTGGGTGCAGTTTTATATCAGAAAGATTTGGAAGAAAATGAACGACCTATTGCGTTTATGTCGCAAAAACTGAATAAAGCGCAAAAAAACTATTCAGTTACAGAACTTGAATGTTTGGCGGCAATCTTAGCTGTAAAAAAATTCAGACCGTACGTGGAGGGGCATGAATTCACATTAATAACAGATCATGCAAGCCTAAAATGGCTTATGGCACAGCGTGATTTGAGTGGGCGTCTCGCACGCTGGAGCTTAAAGTTGCAGGGCTATCGTTTTACCATACAACATCAAAAGGGTAAAGATAACGTGGTGCCAGATATGTTGTCTCGAATTTATTGCGATACAAAAGAAGAACATTTGTCTAGCATATCCATACTTAATTCTATTCCCGATATTAATTCGGATCAATTTGAAGATGACGAATATAAACAACTACGGACTAAAATCGAGAGCGATCCGAACAGCTTCGAAGCATTCTGCGTGGATAACAATAAAATACTCATACGGTTAGAACCAAAACCTACAGATCAATTATCTGACTTGTCAATTTGGAAGTTGTGGGTACCAAGCGAACTCAGACATAAATTAATTGAAAAGGAACACAGTGAGCCGTTATCATCACATGGTGGAATAGCAAAAACACTGGAAAGGCTACGGCGATATTATTATTGGCCAGGAATGGCAAAACAAGTACGAAATTTTATTGGAAATTGTGATATTTGCAAGGCATCTAAACCGGCAAATAGGACAATGAGACCACCTATGGGCAGTATGTACGAAATTGATCGTCCTTGGCAAAGAATTTATGTGGATCTACTTGGACCATACCCTCGGTCGTCAAAAGGAAAAACCTTAATCCTAATTGTAATGGACCACTTCACGAAATTCGTCGTTTTAAAATCCTTAACCAAGGGTACTTCGCAACAGATTGTCGAATTTCTAAAAGATGAAATCTTTTTTGTTTACGGCGTACCGGAAACTATCCATTCGGACAACGGAACGCAATTCAAGAGTTCTGAATATAAATACTTGTTAAATCAATTTGGAATAAATGACTCAAAGACAGCAATTTACTCGCCTCAGTCGAATCAATCGGAACGAGTTAATCGTTCTATATTATCGGCTATCAGAGCGTACATAGGACAAAAACATACGAACTGGGATAAACATTTACCTGAGATAGCGTCAGCCCTTCGTAATGGAATTCACGAAACAGTTAAATTTTCCCCTCACTTTTTGCTTTTTGGATATAATAAAATCAATCACGGCCTGGACTATAAAATACTCAAGCAACTCGGAGCAATCTCAGATGGTGAAATACCTCTTCCGTTGCCACATCGACTTTCGATTATTCATAATCAAGTTAAAGAAAATATAAAGAAGGCATACGATAAAAGTGCGGTCAGGTACAACTTAAGAACGCGGCCTGTTATATACAATGTAGGTCAAGTAGTGTTTACCCGAACACATCCGCAAAGCGATGTATCAAAAAAATTTTGTGCAAAGTTTGCACCTCGATTTGTTAAGGGGATAGTTACGAGAAAATTGGGCAATGTCAATTACGAGATAAAGGACCAGTCTGGTAAAATACTCGGAATATTTCATGCAAAGGATATTAAGCCACTATAATAAGAGAAGTAGCACAGTAACAACCACCATCTGGAGCATAAATGCTATATAGCCGATGTATTTTCAGCTTATAGTAGCACTGCAGGCAGTTTGCTTCTATAATCTGTCCTGTTACGGCTGCATTTATCCATACCTAATTAAACATCAAATTTACTATAAACGATAACTCAAACGATAGGCGTAATGATAAAAAATTTAAAAACAAAGCAATAAAATTTATTATTGTTGTTGTCTTCGATCAATGACCTATATACAAATTTTTGGTTTATCATCTGTGTTTGAAACGGATTTTGTTTGTTGACAAGGCATTTAAATTATATATTTTTTAAAACACACCTCCGTTAACGGGAAATTCATGACTAATGATCAAATCGTACGAGACGATCGTATCATTTGATTGGTACCTATATATATATATCCAGTTACCAAATAAAAGTGGAGGGGTATTTGTTAAAAGTATGTACAAGTAGGGGAATGCTATATATAATTATACTGAAATTTCTTTTGGCAAGCAAACTACACATTGTGTCATTAAAAAGTCAGCGGCCAAAGGCATAGGCATCGCAATAATTAATATAAATTTAAAAAGTGATAATCCTAATTTTTAGTGGTGTTGTCAATAGAAAAATAGAAATATATAGTTACAATTGATTATAGTGTACCAGGTGATAAACTATATACATAGATCGCAACAGTACAGAGGTAAAGTAATGTTTCTATTCTTTTTTCTGTGAGCGTAGAATTATATGCAATGCATAAAACATTATTATTTGTACTTATCGCTGGTATACTTTCTTTTGGTGGTGTAATAGATAATAAACGGGTGCAGCAAGGGATTATCAATTCGAAACGCACGCAAATTGGAAAGCGATTGCTACATGCTTCAGCATGTAAGGGCCGCCAACCCGTAGGAAAATCGCGATAAGCGTAACGCTATAATTAATTAAATTTTAATCGCTAATATTTTTTGTTTAAACCTAAATAGTTTAATGGTGTTATTGCTGATTGATTAAAAATCAATCGCATATTTTATTGCTATTTGCAAGATATGTATAGTATATATACACGTAATATATTTCTATAATTTATCACAATGAGAAATAACATTGTATAAATTTAATTTTTTTGCAATAATTAGTATTATTAATTAAATTAATACTAAGCCCAAATTATTATTATTATTATTCGATAGTGATTAATAAAAAAAAAATTCTCAAGTTAAAATTAAATTTGGTAAATAATTAGTGATAGCTTTTTTGTCAAATGTAAAAATATGTGAATATGTTCTTTAGTTGCTAAACAAAAAAAAAATCAAATTAAAATTAAAATTATATAGTGGATTAATTATATTAAAATAATTGTATGTACATATTATCTGAAACGGTTTCATAAGAAACGAAAAAAAAAAAATTATATATACTCAGTTTGTAGGGTACATTTCTGTTGGAGGACAAAGCACACGCGTTGAGTACTCTTCAACTGTGGTTTGGTGAGTTTTTTTTAAATAATTTTTTTTATATTATAAATATATATTTCCTTTTTTTAATTTCCTATGAAAACCAAATATATAATAAATTTATTATCATGAATTATAATTTATTTAAAATGAAGTGAATTGACTTTTTTTTGGTGAGTGATGGAGATGGAGAATAATCATGTGGGTGGTATAAGTTCCTAATATGAGAACGCTGTGCTTATGGTTGTCGTTTTTTTTTGCACGTATGGTTTGTCTGCCCATTTTCACTAAGTGGTAAAAATAACCCCCCCAGCCGTTGAAGCATACCCGAAACTTATAAACGTGCTATCACTTAGGATGGACGGTTACAATGTGTAAGAAAGAGAAAAATATTTCTTTTATTTCGTAGATTGACAGCATGTTGACTAATGGACCAATTTATGACATGTCATTGATTCGTCTCATATGACAAATCAACATTTCTGGTTCTTCAATACCAATACTTGATACTTCATAGAAGAATCACATACGACAAGTTTACGTTCGTTCTCTTTTTAATACATACGTACTTCGAAACAAATTTTTCATTAGTACGCATTCTTTTGTTCAGTTCGGTGTTTCAACTTTTAAAGTTTCTGTTTCGATCTGAATAAATATTGAATTTATTTCGTATTAAAAATAAATTTTCTTGTGTTATAATTTAAAACATTTATTATTAATCAGGTACATACATACATTATTATATTTATATTAATTTATAGTATATTTTGCTGAATTTAAATATTTATTTAATGTAACAGATATAATGCGCCATTTCAATTTTTTGTGTGCATACAAAATTTTTGCGTTACATACATAATTCTCAACACAGGATATAAATAAGGTATATATATTATTATCATATTTGTTATAATACGTGTGATACAATTAGATTGTGCAATTAAACATGATTAAAATGAAGAGTCATTTAGTAATCGTTTTAGACATGTCACACATTATTCGCTTTAGACATTTCACATATGATTCGCTTTAGACGTGTCACCTACAATTCATTTAAGACTGTCATGCATGAAATCGAGTCCCGCTTTTTGATCAAATTCTATATACGTGTCATGCGTGAATGTCATTGACGAATCATTAGTGTGTCTCTAATGACTTTCCTGCTGGGATGGTTTGTAGTAATATACAAAAATTGGTATATACACTCGCAAGAAAAAGTCTGCGTACACCGGCCATTAATAAATTTTCTCACAAAATTAAACAAACAACGTAACTTTTTGATATATGTACATTTATTTTGTTTTATATTCATTGCCCTATTCTATTTCAAAATATATCAATATATCAAAAAACAAAAAACAACCACACAAAATAATTTAACTAAACAAAAGTAAGTAACAAAAATTAGACGGAAAAAGTCTGCGTACAGCAAATCAAGGTGTAAATAGTTTATTTATAATACATCTTCAAAAAGTAAATTAATAACTGGTAGGGTAGGTAGGGTATCATTTTCTCTGAATAATTTCTTTTAATCATTTACTCATCGATCGGACGAGATTTAAAGTTTCCGCCTCACTGATTTTGGACCCCTCACTTTGTAGTACATCCCTCAACATGTTTTTGGACGTTATGTTATGTTGGCGAATTCTACGTTCTTATAAATCCCATAGATGTTCTATGGGATTTAAATCGGGTGATTGTGGAGGTGTGTGCAGTTGTTTTGGTACGTTATATAACAATACAATCCAAGCGGAGTGCTTTGGGTCATTGTCTTGTTGAAATATGTGTTTTGCATGCAATCCCAAATTTTCAGCACTTCGTTTTAAATTTTGTTTTAGAATATTTAAATAGCCCTATCTAATCACAGTAGATTCAATAAATTGTAAATGTCCCACACCTCTACTTGCCATACACCCCCAAACCATTGCTCCGCCACCACCATGTTTTATAGTTGGTATTAAATTTCCTTTATTTATTGCTAAACCTGTTTTTCTTCATATAATATTCTGTTCTTTTATACCGAAAATGCAAAATTTGCTCTCATGTGAGAAAATGACTTTCTCCCAGACCTGGTTTGGCTTATTAATATGTTAATTTGCAAATTTAATTCTTTTTAACCGATTGATTTCTGATATAAATGGTTTTTTTCGCACAACACGGCTTCATAGAATTTTTTGAACGGTATCAGGACAAATTTTTTTATAATTGTTATATTTTATTTTGCTATTGAACTTTATTTCAATTCTTGCAATTTGGGAAGCTGTTGTTCGTAGAATTTCTTAACTGTTCTTATTATATCACATTTTTCACGACATGATCATTTCCATGGATGGCCACACCGATGTCCTGCTTTTTTAAACTATTCATTAGTCTCTGAATAGATGAATGTGTTATTTTCACTAATTTTTCAATTTCTCGAAAACTTTTACCTTCTCTCCATAAATTTGTAATTATTTTAAGCTCTTCACGGCAATTTCCTTTCCTTTTAGTTCCATAAAGCAAAGTTTTCACTGGAAATAATTAAATTGCTTCCGCTAGCTTTCAAATCGAGAATTTAAGCATGTTTATAAACAATAGCGAATAAAACAAAATTATTTACGAGTCAAACTGTGATGGAAATTATCTAATTGTATAATCGTACGCAGACTTTTTCCACTCAAATTTAGTAGTTCTTTTCTATTTTATTGATTTTCTTTTGTTTCGATTGTTTTTATTTTTGCTTAACTGCGTATTTTAAAAGAGTAAAGAACAATAAATAAACGCAAAATAAATATAAGAAAATATATATTTGTTTTAGATTTTTCTTTAAAAAGATATAAATATTGCAAAGTGTACGCAGACTTTTACTTGCGAGTGTAGATACACCAACTAATGTCAAATTTTATTGTTGTTTTGTTGTTCCATTTATTTGTATTATTTATACGAATAAATATAAATTGTATATTTGCTCATATTTGTTGCGTAATTTATACAGTAAACTTATTGAAAAAATAAATAAAATTTTTAAAAAATAAAACTGTTCATAAATATACAAGCGCATTTTTATTGGGAAATGCTAGTGAATAAAAAAAATTATGTTTAGAAACATGGCCGTCATATTTTCATGATTTGTTTAGAAAAAACAAAAACCACTACTATTTTTTTTTGTGCCTTCGCTTTAGCCTACTTTTTAGTACAGTATTTCAATTTACCGCATACACTGCTAAAAACGGCATTTACCCTAGATTTTCCTTAGAATTAGCCCACAGCTTATGTTTCTATATGAGTATTAATATTATCCTTTCCGTTCAGATCCTAAACGTACCGTGTCAGAGAAATATTGTTGAAAAGAATGTTTTGTCTGATTCTGATGTCTGAACGCGAAAAAATACGAAAGAATAACGAGGAAAGTGGAATTCTATGTATATTCCAACAATGAAAATAAAATTAAATTGCTACTAAAACACTTTTGGATTTTTTGTTATCGTTTGTTTAGTCTATACGTAACCAAAGATACGAATACATGCAGCATGTGTGAAACAATAATATTTTTTAAGCATTTTTGTTAAAAAAAATGCTATGTGGTTTCGGTTTGCCGTCTGTCCGTCTGTGTGCACGATAACTTGAGAACGGATGGAGATATCAACTTAACTTCTTCACTAAAAGTTCAAGCAATTCAAGGGAATGATCCCTATTGATTTGGACATTTCTGTGTTTAGAGTGTTCGGAGATATGTAGGGTTTTGTTAACCCCCCTCCCCCCCCTCTTTAAAATTGATAGATTATTTTTTATTTTCTTTTCTATTTTGGTTTCGTAGAGCATGTGAATGTGGAATAAAAATATATCTGGTCTGGATGTGGGTTTGTGTGGGTGCTGTGGTTATGGGGGTGGTAGAAGTGGTGGTAAGGGAGATGGGAGGGGGGATGAGGCGTTTTGGGTTTGGTGTGGGAATTTGGGATTTGGTGGATAAGGGTTTGTGTGGTGCGGGTGAGATGGGTTTTGGGGGTTTGAATTGGATAGTGGATGGGGATGGTAAAAATGTTTAGGTGTGGTGGTTTGTGCTTGTTTTTGTGGAAAAGCTATTTTCTTTTATTTTATAGGCAACAAAAATGCTTATAGAGTTCGGCTCCGAAACTTTCCCGTCTTTTTTATATTCTCTTCATGATCTTATGCTAATGTTTGTCGCCACTAAACTTTTCTTATATTCTCTTTTAAATTATCCCATATATTTTATAGTTGTTTTAAGCCTTTATTCCACAATGAAACATATTTTTTCAGTAAAAAAATAGCGAGATAAAAATATAATTTCGCCACGTACCAAAACGAAACAAAAAAAAAATCTCAGTAAAATTAACTTGGGAAAATGTTGCCATAAAAAGTATGAAACTCAATACTTTTTATGGCAACATTTGTTTGTATTTATCACTCTAACGTAATTTTAATATGTATATACTCTCTTCTTTTCGGTTTCCCAGTATTTTTTACTGAAAAATTATGTTTCATTGTGGAATGAAGGCTTTAGACTAATAAACTATAAAATATAAAAAAATTGGTAAAGTGAAATTTTTTTCTTGTTATTTAACGTTTATACAGGGTGTTTGGTGTGTGGAACTGTAAAATTATATTGCAAATAGGGTGGTGGAAGCTTTTATCCTATGGAACAGATTCCCAAAGTGTCACGGTAACTGAGATGATATTTTTAAGTTTCTTTTAAATTACCCAAAATCTCGCCTTTAAATGGCCATAACTTTTTTGTTTGTAGTCGTAGTCGTAAAGGCTTGAAATAACTTTTATTGCATTCTGCAATGTGATTTTATTCTAAATAAATCATTATTTAATACAATTGATTTAAGAAAAATGACTTATGGCCTTCCAAATCCTAAAAAATGTCTTAAAATTTGGAAAAATGTCTACCTTACGCGTGATAAAGTTTATTTCTCAAACTTGCATACACAAAAATTAAATTGCTACTAAAACATTTTGGATTTTTATAAGTTATATTTTACTTTATACGTAACCAAAAAATACGATTATATACGATAATCATACGATGAAAATATCTGAACTGATAGTATAAATTGATGATGTCTGAACACGGTACGTGCAGGATCTGAACGGAATGGATAATATAAATCGGCCTTTCGAATGGTACATTTACCACACTGAACCAGATGTATATTTTCATGTTAATCATTTACTTTTCACCAGTCAGCATACACCTTCATTTAGACCCAAAAATTAAATATGTTTGAACCAGATTTGTAATATGTAAGAACTGAAGTAGGCTCGGATCGATGGTTAAATTTATTTTTAATTCCACTGATTATGCTTAAATGTATGTAAATTATATAGTTGATGATCACATTAAAATGGGTTCTCCATTTATATATAGAATTAATAAGTCACAACGATTTTCATCGCATTAAATCCAAAATTCTAATTAAACTGATGAAATATCATTAAATACGTTTATCAGTATAACTGTAAAATGACCATACATCATCGTATATATAAACTAAACCATGTTCATCTGATAGATGTGTTTAAAACCCGATTTAGTTTGTATATCAAGCTTATTTAAAACTATTTCTCATTCAAGAAGTGGGTCATTTATTCGATTAAGTTTGACCATAAAAATGAATTACATTTTGGGAATTATTACGTTAGTTATAATTGCTCTATTACCATTGCCCAGGCATGTATATTTAGAAGTACTAAATAATTTTTGTGATGATCAACAGAAAGTATGCCTAAAACAGAAACATATCGCGTGTTTGCCATTTAAAGAAAAAAATCCAAATATTCGAGTGATGATGGAAGTACAATTAAACTCTACCTCGAAAACTAAAATTGTTCAATATTTTAACCAATTAAAGGATAAATATGCGCGCGGTTATACTGAGAACGGATATCGGCATTGGGGAAACCAAACTATTTCGAATATGCGAGGGTTGGTAAGTGTGAGAATTTATTTGTTTTATCTAGTTCCGTGATATAATTGTATTTATATAAGGTTTATCGGTTCCGACTTTCGATATTGATAACAACACTATATATAAATTTTAAAAACATAATATTTTTTTCTAATTTATAGCCCTTTATTTTCAGAGTTGGGATGATGAATTAGCCGTTATTGCATTAAAATCATTCCTTACCGGATATGCCAATAATAATAAATCTTTTTGCTACACCTACCTCAAACACGTATCATTGCAAATGTATAACTTGGTCGAAATTAGCTTTTCGATGCTATTTCAAAATAAAATAAATGATAAAACGTTTCCAAGTTTATTGAAAGGTTTGACTATTAATTTTAAAAAGAAGTACGTTCGAAATAGTATAAATAATGCTACATGAACATATGTATTTATATTAAATGCTTTATATTCAGCATCATAGATGACGTCTCGGCTAATCGCTTTGGATGTGCTGGAGGGGTGTATGTCGAAAATAACCGACAAATTAAGATTAAACTCAAATGCATGTTCAATCGTCTGTATTCGAGAACTTCACTAGAAAAAATTGGCAGGCCTTGTAGTAGTTGTGAGGATTGGGATTTATTTTGTAATCAACACTATAGCGGATTATGCGGTGAGTAATTTCAAATTTTATCTATACCTAGCCTTTTTCCCATATATCAATATTTTACTAAAACCAACTTTATGAGTATTACGCTTTATTCCATTGTGTGAACAAGTTGTTTTGTGTGAGTTATTAAATATGTATTTTGTGGCTGTAATCTTGTTGACATTAATCACAACGTTGGCGAATGGTAATTTTAGTTTTCGAATAAATAAATTATTTTTGTGCTCAATAATTAAAAAATACACTATTTGTAGGCGAAACGAAAATTCCTGTTAAAATGTACCACGTGCATTACATGTCTGATTTAATTGCACTTCCCCATACTGATGACAATAACCCTACGGAAAATAAATCATTCTATAAACGGATCGAATCCTATTTAAATGAAGTAAGCGTTCATACAACTTATTATTTGATAGCGTACGGTTTATTTTTGGGAATTTTATCAATAGTGCTGGCATGCATTTGGAAATGTTTTCACAATCCTATGTTTTGGATATGCAAAACAGCGATTTGTTGTGCAAAAGAGAAGATTTCTAAGTCTGGTAGCAAGGAAACATAAACACAATTTACTGACTTCAATAAAAATAGAGTTAGTATTTATAAAGTTAACTACATTAATATCTGATATTTTTAGAACGGAAAATAAAATAAAATAAGTTTTATTAAATTTACAATGCATATTTTATATTACGAGTATCATTAGTTTTAGTAACCGACCAAATGGCACAGTGGTTAAAGCTTTGGCATTTGAATCGGGAGGTACCGGGTTCGAATCCCGATAGGGGCAGAGGATGCAAAGTGAAATTTAATCAACAGATTTCGATCTGTGGTGAAATGTACACATCTATGACCCCCTGTCAGTATGCAAAACCCATGTGGCGACCCATCTTCCATGCCAGTATAGGCTGGCATGGAGCTTGCAATGTGCAGATGGTCTTAAATCGGTCTAATAGCCGTCGAGTTGGCCGGGGGGAGGCGTAAAGTAAGGACATAAAAAGCATAACCGCGGAAGAGCAGGGTGAGCTTTGAGCCCCAAAAAAGATCGCATAGTCAACAATAAAAAGAATAAAAAAAAAGAAAAAAAATAGTCTTAGTATTGTAATTATTCTGTAAAAGACTGTCATTAAATAAATTAATTTCTCCTTTGAAAATGTAATTGTACAAATCGATGTTGATGTTTAGTTTGGGTTGGTATCGAAAGGACAACAATTTTATTAGCGAAAAAAATATCCCAAAATGCCATCGCGAAAATAGTAATCCAAGGGCGGTATATTGTACCATCACTTCGAATCGAAAAAAGTCGAAATTCGAAAAAAGTCGAATCGAAAAAGTGTTGAAAAGTGTGTATGTTGTACCATCACTTCGAATCGAAAATACTTTTTCCAGAATGAAATGTCAGCTACATTTTATTACTTTGGTTTTAAATGATGAAACTTTATCATTTATCGCGATTCGAAAATGACCACCATTCGACTTTTTTCGAATTTCGATTCGAAGTGATGGTACAACATACCGCCCCAAACAACCAAGATCTCAAAACCCATACATACTAGAAATAAATTTACCAAAAAAAAAATTTGCTCGAAAACAAAATCTCAAAATAATAAATATATCGTATTAAAAATCCGAAAATTTACCGAAAATAAAACCAAATGAGTGAAAATCTGCGCGAGCAGATTCCGACTCATTTTGTTCTATTTTCGGAAGATTCGAAAAAATGAAATTAGAAAATTTTTCTTAAGGTATTTTTTTAAAATATATATTACTATTATGTAGACTTATATTTCATTTTCATTTAATAGACTTAAATAAATATAAAATTAAATGCAAAATTTGGGTTTTTTGAGATTAACTTTTTCGCCCAAAACATCAAAAATTTACAAAAGGTGATTTGGGACATTTTTCGGAATATTTATTTTTTGAATTTGAGAAACTGCCTACTACCTAGTAAGTTTTTGATCTACTCAAAAACAACATTTTGGTAATATAGGGCCTATTTTTTAATTAAACCCGAGCAAGCAGTGCGCTGTCAAAAAATACTCTGTGTTTTTTTATTCAACCTGAGTAATTTTACCCTGCACACTGTGTTTTTATTTGTGAACTGTGCTTACACCGGGGATACTCGGTTCTTCAAATTTTACTCTGAAATTAATGCCAGTGTACGAAGAGCATGCAAAGTAAAAACCAAGTTATTACTCTATGCACACTGGTTCATTTGGCACTGCACAACCTGTGCTCGGTGTATAATACCCAGGGCAAGCCTGCTTGCTCGGGTTTAATTAAAAATTAGACCCATAATATTCAGGAATACGATGGTATCCCGTTTAGTTTAATGAAAAATGTAAAAGCACGCCCGGTAAGGTATTTGGTCTTCTGATGGACAGCATCTTTGAAATGTCTCCAATTAATCCTTTGATGAAAACATCTAACGCACGATTACGATATGTTTCGCTTAATACCTTCATGATGTCTGCGCTTATGTTGTGATCATAGAATTATATATGTACTATAAAATGGGTGTAAAGATTTTACCCATATAAAATTTGTTAAAAATTTTGTGTAACAAGTCAGAGCAGTATAGTTATATAAAATATGTATGTGGACTCATATCTCATCGTAAAAACCATAGAATTAGGATTAGAAAAAACATGGAAAAACGGTAAAAACCACAGACCAACAAAACTATGGTTTATTTGTTTGTTGTCAAAGTGGAAGCAAAATTTCACGCTCTTAAAAAATATTAAAATTATTATCTAAAATAATTAAAATTTTATAAAATAGTTAGTGGATTGTAGTAGTTGGTGATAGAAAATGAAAACTTAGATAAAATGAAGTGTATTGTGAAATGCTGACAATTTTGGTAAAAATATCCTTATTTTAATTTAGAAATTGGAAAAATTAGAAAATTTCGATATTTGCAAAATTGGAAAATTTGAAAATTTGTAAATTGGAAAATTATAAAATTAGAAAATTGGAAAATAGGTAAATGGAAAATTGGAAAATAGGAAAATAGGAAAATAGGAAAATAGGAAAATATGAAAATATGAAAATATGAAAATATGAAAATATGAAAATATGAAAATATGAAAATATGAAAATATGAAAATATGAAAATATGAAAATATGAAAATATGAAAA
Organism: Nephrotoma flavescens; assembly: GCA_932526605.1. Taxonomy (NCBI): domain Eukaryota; kingdom Metazoa; phylum Arthropoda; class Insecta; order Diptera; family Tipulidae; genus Nephrotoma; species Nephrotoma flavescens. Next base: position 151,430,529 of record OW052221.1, on the reverse strand, counting down.
TATGAAAATATGAAAATATGAAAATATGAAAATATGAAAATATGAAAATATGAAAATATGAAAATATGAAAATATGAAAATATGAAAATATGAAAATATGAAAATATGAAAATATGAAAATATGAAAATATGAAAATATGAAAATATGAAAATATGAAAATATGAAAATATGAAAATATGAAAATATGAAAATATGAAAATATGAAAATATGAAAATATGAAAATATGAAAATATGAAAATATGAAAATATGAAAATATGAAAATATGAAAATATGAAAATATGAAAATATGAAAATATGAAAATATGAAAATATGAAAATATGAAAATATGAAAATATGAAAATATGAAAATATGAAAATATGAAAATATGAAAATATGAAAATATGAAAATATGAAAATATGAAAATATGAAAATATGAAAATATGAAAATATGAAAATATGAAAATATGAAAATATGAAAATATGAAAATATGAAAATATGAAAATATGAAAATATGAAAATATGAAAATATGAAAATATGAAAATATGAAAATATGAAAATATGAAAATATGAAAATATGAAAATATGAAAATATGAAAATATGAAAATATGAAAATATGAAAATATGAAAATATGAAAATATGAAAATATGAAAATATGAAAATATGAAAATATGAAAATATGAAAATATGAAAATATGAAAATATGAAAATATGAAAATATGAAAATATGAAAATATGAAAATATGAAAATATGAAAATATGAAAATATGAAAATATGAAAATATGAAAATATGAAAATATGAAAATATGAAAATATGAAAATATGAAAATATGAAAATATGAAAATATGAAAATATGAAAATATGAAAATATGAAAATATGAAAATATGAAAATATGAAAATATGAAAATATGAAAATATGAAAATATGAAAATATGAAAATATGAAAATATGAAAATATGAAAATATGAAAATATGAAAATATGAAAATATGAAAATATGAAAATATGAAAATATGAAAATATGAAAATATGAAAATATGAAAATATGAAAATATGAAAATATGAAAATATGAAAATATGAAAATATGAAAATATGAAAATATGAAAATATGAAAATATGAAAATATGAAAATATGAAAATATGAAAATATGAAAATATGAAAATATGAAAATATGAAAATATGAAAATATGAAAATATGAAAATATGAAAATATGAAAATATGAAAATATGAAAATATGAAAATATGAAAATATGAAAATATGAAAATATGAAAATATGAAAATATGAAAATATGAAAATATGAAAATATGAAAATATGAAAATATGAAAATATGAAAATATGAAAATATGAAAATATGAAAATATGAAAATATGAAAATATGAAAATATGAAAATATGAAAATATGAAAATATGAAAATATGAAAATATGAAAATATGAAAATATGAAAATATGAAAATATGAAAATATGAAAATATGAAAATATGAAAATATGAAAATATGAAAATATGAAAATATGAAAATATGAAAATATGAAAATATGAAAATATGAAAATATGAAAATATGAAAATATGAAAATATGAAAATATGAAAATATGAAAATATGAAAATATGAAAATATGAAAATATGAAAATATGAAAATATGAAAATATGAAAATATGAAAATATGAAAATATGAAAATATGAAAATATGAAAATATGAAAATATGAAAATATGAAAATATGAAAATATGAAAATATGAAAATATGAAAATATGAAAATATGAAAATATGAAAATATGAAAATATGAAAATATGAAAATATGAAAATATGAAAATATGAAAATATGAAAATATGAAAATATGAAAATATGAAAATATGAAAATATGAAAATATGAAAATATGAAAATATGAAAATATGAAAATATGAAAATATGAAAATATGAAAATATGAAAATATGAAAATATGAAAATATGAAAATATGAAAATATGAAAATATGAAAATATGAAAATATGAAAATATGAAAATATGAAAATATGAAAATATGAAAATATGAAAATATGAAAATATGAAAATATGAAAATATGAAAATATGAAAATATGAAAATATGAAAATATGAAAATATGAAAATATGAAAATATGAAAATATGAAAATATGAAAATATGAAAATATGAAAATATGAAAATATGAAAATATGAAAATATGAAAATATGAAAATATGAAAATATGAAAATATGAAAATATGAAAATATGAAAATATGAAAATATGAAAATATGAAAATATGAAAATATGAAAATATGAAAATATGAAAATATGAAAATATGAAAATATGAAAATATGAAAATATGAAAATATGAAAATATGAAAATATGAAAATATGAAAATATGAAAATATGAAAATATGAAAATATGAAAATATGAAAATATGAAAATATGAAAATATGAAAATATGAAAATATGAAAATATGAAAATATGAAAATATGAAAATATGAAAATATGAAAATATGAAAATATGAAAATATGAAAATATGAAAATATGAAAATATGAAAATATGAAAATATGAAAATATGAAAATATGAAAATATGAAAATATGAAAATATGAAAATATGAAAATATGAAAATATGAAAATATGAAAATATGAAAATATGAAAATATGAAAATATGAAAATATGAAAATATGAAAATATGAAAATATGAAAATATGAAAATATGAAAATATGAAAATATGAAAATATGAAAATATGAAAATATGAAAATATGAAAATATGAAAATATGAAAATATGAAAATATGAAAATATGAAAATATGAAAATATGAAAATATGAAAATATGAAAATATGAAAATATGAAAATATGAAAATATGAAAATATGAAAATATGAAAATATGAAAATATGAAAATATGAAAATATGAAAATATGAAAATATGAAAATATGAAAATATGAAAATATGAAAATATGAAAATATGAAAATATGAAAATATGAAAATATGAAAATATGAAAATATGAAAATATGAAAATATGAAAATATGAAAATATGAAAATATGAAAATATGAAAATATGAAAATATGAAAATATGAAAATATGAAAATATGAAAATATGAAAATATGAAAATATGAAAATATGAAAATATGAAAATATGAAAATATGAAAATATGAAAATATGAAAATATGAAAATATGAAAATATGAAAATATGAAAATATGAAAATATGAAAATATGAAAATATGAAAATATGAAAATATGAAAATATGAAAATATGAAAATATGAAAATATGAAAATATGAAAATATGAAAATATGAAAATATGAAAATATGAAAATATGAAAATATGAAAATATGAAAATATGAAAATATGAAAATATGAAAATATGAAAATATGAAAATATGAAAATATGAAAATATGAAAATATGAAAATATGAAAATATGAAAATATGAAAATATGAAAATATGAAAATATGAAAATATGAAAATATGAAAATATGAAAATATGAAAATATGAAAATATGAAAATATGAAAATATGAAAATATGAAAATATGAAAATATGAAAATATGAAAATATGAAAATATGAAAATATGAAAATATGAAAATATGAAAATATGAAAATATGAAAATATGAAAATATGAAAATATGAAAATATGAAAATATGAAAATATGAAAATATGAAAATATGAAAATATGAAAATATGAAAATATGAAAATATGAAAATATGAAAATATGAAAATATGAAAATATGAAAATATGAAAATATGAAAATATGAAAATATGAAAATATGAAAATATGAAAATATGAAAATATGAAAATATGAAAATATGAAAATATGAAAATATGAAAATATGAAAATATGAAAATATGAAAATATGAAAATATGAAAATATGAAAATATGAAAATATGAAAATATGAAAATATGAAAATATGAAAATATGAAAATATGAAAATATGAAAATATGAAAATATGAAAATATGAAAATATGAAAATATGAAAATATGAAAATATGAAAATATGAAAATATGAAAATATGAAAATATGAAAATATGAAAATATGAAAATATGAAAATATGAAAATATGAAAATATGAAAATATGAAAATATGAAAATATGAAAATATGAAAATATGAAAATATGAAAATATGAAAATATGAAAATATGAAAATATGAAAATATGAAAATATGAAAATATGAAAATATGAAAATATGAAAATATGAAAATATGAAAATATGAAAATATGAAAATATGAAAATATGAAAATATGAAAATATGAAAATATGAAAATATGAAAATATGAAAATATGAAAATATGAAAATATGAAAATATGAAAATATGAAAATATGAAAATATGAAAATATGAAAATATGAAAATATGAAAATATGAAAATATGAAAATATGAAAATATGAAAATATGAAAATATGAAAATATGAAAATATGAAAATATGAAAATATGAAAATATGAAAATATGAAAATATGAAAATATGAAAATATGAAAATATGAAAATATGAAAATATGAAAATATGAAAATATGAAAATATGAAAATATGAAAATATGAAAATATGAAAATATGAAAATATGAAAATATGAAAATATGAAAATATGAAAATATGAAAATATGAAAATATGAAAATATGAAAATATGAAAATATGAAAATATGAAAATATGAAAATATGAAAATATGAAAATATGAAAATATGAAAATATGAAAATATGAAAATATGAAAATATGAAAATATGAAAATATGAAAATATGAAAATATGAAAATATGAAAATATGAAAATATGAAAATATGAAAATATGAAAATATGAAAATATGAAAATATGAAAATATGAAAATATGAAAATATGAAAATATGAAAATATGAAAATATGAAAATATGAAAATATGAAAATATGAAAATATGAAAATATGAAAATATGAAAATATGAAAATATGAAAATATGAAAATATGAAAATATGAAAATATGAAAATATGAAAATATGAAAATATGAAAATATGAAAATATGAAAATATGAAAATATGAAAATATGAAAATATGAAAATATGAAAATATGAAAATATGAAAATATGAAAATATGAAAATATGAAAATATGAAAATATGAAAATATGAAAATATGAAAATATGAAAATATGAAAATATGAAAATATGAAAATATGAAAATATGAAAATATGAAAATATGAAAATATGAAAATATGAAAATATGAAAATATGAAAATATGAAAATATGAAAATATGAAAATATGAAAATATGAAAATATGAAAATATGAAAATATGAAAATATGAAAATATGAAAATATGAAAATATGAAAATATGAAAATATGAAAATATGAAAATATGAAAATATGAAAATATGAAAATATGAAAATATGAAAATATGAAAATATGAAAATATGAAAATATGAAAATATGAAAATATGAAAATATGAAAATATGAAAATATGAAAATATGAAAATATGAAAATATGAAAATATGAAAATATGAAAATATGAAAATATGAAAATATGAAAATATGAAAATATGAAAATATGAAAATATGAAAATATGAAAATATGAAAATATGAAAATATGAAAATATGAAAATATGAAAATATGAAAATATGAAAATATGAAAATATGAAAATATGAAAATATGAAAATATGAAAATATGAAAATATGAAAATATGAAAATATGAAAATATGAAAATATGAAAATATGAAAATATGAAAATATGAAAATATGAAAATATGAAAATATGAAAATATGAAAATATGAAAATATGAAAATATGAAAATATGAAAATATGAAAATATGAAAATATGAAAATATGAAAATATGAAAATATGAAAATATGAAAATATGAAAATATGAAAATATGAAAATATGAAAATATGAAAATATGAAAATATGAAAATATGAAAATATGAAAATATGAAAATATGAAAATATGAAAATATGAAAATATGAAAATATGAAAATATGAAAATATGAAAATATGAAAATATGAAAATATGAAAATATGAAAATATGAAAATATGAAAATATGAAAATATGAAAATATGAAAATATGAAAATATGAAAATATGAAAATATGAAAATATGAAAATATGAAAATATGAAAATATGAAAATATGAAAATATGAAAATATGAAAATATGAAAATATGAAAATATGAAAATATGAAAATATGAAAATATGAAAATATGAAAATATGAAAATATGAAAATATGAAAATATGAAAATATGAAAATATGAAAATATGAAAATATGAAAATATGAAAATATGAAAATATGAAAATATGAAAATATGAAAATATGAAAATATGAAAATATGAAAATATGAAAATATGAAAATATGAAAATATGAAAATATGAAAATATGAAAATATGAAAATATGAAAATATGAAAATATGAAAATATGAAAATATGAAAATATGAAAATATGAAAATATGAAAATATGAAAATATGAAAATATGAAAATATGAAAATATGAAAATATGAAAATATGAAAATATGAAAATATGAAAATATGAAAATATGAAAATATGAAAATATGAAAATATGAAAATATGAAAATATGAAAATATGAAAATATGAAAATATGAAAATATGAAAATATGAAAATATGAAAATATGAAAATATGAAAATATGAAAATATGAAAATATGAAAATATGAAAATATGAAAATATGAAAATATGAAAATATGAAAATATGAAAATATGAAAATATGAAAATATGAAAATATGAAAATATGAAAATATGAAAATATGAAAATATGAAAATATGAAAATATGAAAATATGAAAATATGAAAATATGAAAATATGAAAATATGAAAATATGAAAATATGAAAATATGAAAATATGAAAATATGAAAATATGAAAATATGAAAATATGAAAATATGAAAATATGAAAATATGAAAATATGAAAATATGAAAATATGAAAATATGAAAATATGAAAATATGAAAATATGAAAATATGAAAATATGAAAATATGAAAATATGAAAATATGAAAATATGAAAATATGAAAATATGAAAATATGAAAATATGAAAATATGAAAATATGAAAATATGAAAATATGAAAATATGAAAATATGAAAATATGAAAATATGAAAATATGAAAATATGAAAATATGAAAATATGAAAATATGAAAATATGAAAATATGAAAATATGAAAATATGAAAATATGAAAATATGAAAATATGAAAATATGAAAATATGAAAATATGAAAATATGAAAATATGAAAATATGAAAATATGAAAATATGAAAATATGAAAATATGAAAATATGAAAATATGAAAATATGAAAATATGAAAATATGAAAATATGAAAATATGAAAATATGAAAATATGAAAATATGAAAATATGAAAATATGAAAATATGAAAATATGAAAATATGAAAATATGAAAATATGAAAATATGAAAATATGAAAATATGAAAATATGAAAATATGAAAATATGAAAATATGAAAATATGAAAATATGAAAATATGAAAATATGAAAATATGAAAATATGAAAATGTGAAAATGTGAAAATGTGAAAATGTGAAAATGTGAAAATGTGAAAATGTGAAAATGTGAAAATGTGAAAATGTGAAAATGTGAAAATGTGAAAATGTGAAAATGTGAAAATGTGAAAATGTGAAAATGTGAAAATGTGAAAATGTGAAAATGTGAAAATGTGAAAATGTGAAAATGTGAAAATGTGAAAATGTGAAAATGTGAAAATGTGAAAATGTGAAAATGTGAAAATGTGAAAATGTGAAAATGTGAAAATGTGAAAATGTGAAAATATGAAAATATGAAAATATGAAAATATGAAAATATGAAAATATGAAAATATGAAAATATGAAAATATGAAAATATGAAAATATGAAAATATGAAAATATGAAAATATGAAAATATGAAAATATGAAAATATGAAAATATGAAAATATGAAAATATGAAAATATGAAAATATGAAAATATGAAAATATGAAAATATGAAAATATGAAAATATGAAAATATGAAAATATGAAAATATGAAAATATGAAAATATGAAAATATGAAAATATGAAAATATGAAAATATGAAAATATGAAAATATGAAAATATGAAAATATGAAAATATGAAAATATGAAAATATGAAAATATGAAAATATGAAAATATGAAAATATGAAAATATGAAAATATGAAAATATGAAAATATGAAAATATGAAAATATGAAAATATGAAAATATGAAAATATGAAAATATGAAAATATGAAAATATGAAAATATGAAAATATGAAAATATGAAAATATGAAAATATGAAAATATGAAAATATGAAAATATGAAAATATGAAAATATGAAAATATGAAAATATGAAAATATGAAAATATGAAAATATGAAAATATGAAAATATGAAAATATGAAAATATGAAAATATGAAAATATGAAAATATGAAAATATGAAAATATGAAAATATGAAAATATGAAAATATGAAAATATGAAAATATGAAAATATGAAAATATGAAAATATGAAAATATGAAAATATGAAAATATGAAAATATGAAAATATGAAAATATGAAAATATGAAAATATGAAAATATGAAAATATGAAAATATGAAAATATGAAAATATGAAAATATGAAAATATGAAAATATGAAAATATGAAAATATGAAAATATGAAAATATGAAAATATGAAAATATGAAAATATGAAAATATGAAAATATGAAAATATGAAAATATGAAAATATGAAAATATGAAAATATGAAAATATGAAAATATGAAAATATGAAAATATGAAAATATGAAAATATGAAAATATGAAAATATGAAAATATGAAAATATGAAAATATGAAAATATGAAAATATGAAAATATGAAAATATGAAAATATGAAAATATGAAAATATGAAAATATGAAAATATGAAAATATGAAAATATGAAAATATGAAAATATGAAAATATGAAAATATGAAAATATGAAAATATGAAAATATGAAAATATGAAAATATGAAAATATGAAAATATGAAAATATGAAAATATGAAAATATGAAAATATGAAAATATGAAAATATGAAAATATGAAAATATGAAAATATGAAAATATGAAAATATGAAAATATGAAAATATGAAAATATGAAAATATGAAAATATGAAAATATGAAAATATGAAAATATGAAAATATGAAAATATGAAAATATGAAAATATGAAAATATGAAAATATGAAAATATGAAAATATGAAAATATGAAAATATGAAAATATGAAAATATGAAAATATGAAAATATGAAAATATGAAAATATGAAAATATGAAAATATGAAAATATGAAAATATGAAAATATGAAAATATGAAAATATGAAAATATGAAAATATGAAAATATGAAAATATGAAAATATGAAAATATGAAAATATGAAAATATGAAAATATGAAAATATGAAAATATGAAAATATGAAAATATGAAAATATGAAAATATGAAAATATGAAAATATGAAAATATGAAAATATGAAAATATGAAAATATGAAAATATGAAAATATGAAAATATGAAAATATGAAAATATGAAAATATGAAAATATGAAAATATGAAAATATGAAAATATGAAAATATGAAAATATGAAAATATGAAAATATGAAAATATGAAAATATGAAAATATGAAAATATGAAAATATGAAAATATGAAAATATGAAAATATGAAAATATGAAAATATGAAAATATGAAAATATGAAAATATGAAAATATGAAAATATGAAAATATGAAAATATGAAAATATGAAAATATGAAAATATGAAAATATGAAAATATGAAAATATGAAAATATGAAAATATGAAAATATGAAAATATGAAAATATGAAAATATGAAAATATGAAAATATGAAAATATGAAAATATGAAAATATGAAAATATGAAAATATGAAAATATGAAAATATGAAAATATGAAAATATGAAAATATGAAAATATGAAAATATGAAAATATGAAAATATGAAAATATGAAAATATGAAAATATGAAAATATGAAAATATGAAAATATGAAAATATGAAAATATGAAAATATGAAAATATGAAAATATGAAAATATGAAAATATGAAAATATGAAAATATGAAAATATGAAAATATGAAAATATGAAAATATGAAAATATGAAAATATGAAAATATGAAAATATGAAAATATGAAAATATGAAAATATGAAAATATGAAAATATGAAAATATGAAAATATGAAAATATGAAAATATGAAAATATGAAAATATGAAAATATGAAAATATGAAAATATGAAAATATGAAAATATGAAAATATGAAAATATGAAAATATGAAAATATGAAAATATGAAAATATGAAAATATGAAAATATGAAAATATGAAAATATGAAAATATGAAAATATGAAAATATGAAAATATGAAAATATGAAAATATGAAAATATGAAAATATGAAAATATGAAAATATGAAAATATGAAAATATGAAAATATGAAAATATGAAAATATGAAAATATGAAAATATGAAAATATGAAAATATGAAAATATGAAAATATGAAAATATGAAAATATGAAAATATGAAAATATGAAAATATGAAAATATGAAAATATGAAAATATGAAAATATGAAAATATGAAAATATGAAAATATGAAAATATGAAAATATGAAAATATGAAAATATGAAAATATGAAAATATGAAAATATGAAAATATGAAAATATGAAAATATGAAAATATGAAAATATGAAAATATGAAAATATGAAAATATGAAAATATGAAAATATGAAAATATGAAAATATGAAAATATGAAAATATGAAAATATGAAAATATGAAAATATGAAAATATGAAAATATGAAAATATGAAAATATGAAAATATGAAAATATGAAAATATGAAAATATGAAAATATGAAAATATGAAAATATGAAAATATGAAAATATGAAAATATGAAAATATGAAAATATGAAAATATGAAAATATGAAAATATGAAAATATGAAAATATGAAAATATGAAAATATGAAAATATGAAAATATGAAAATATGAAAATATGAAAATATGAAAATATGAAAATATGAAAATATGAAAATATGAAAATATGAAAATATGAAAATATGAAAATATGAAAATATGAAAATATGAAAATATGAAAATATGAAAATATGAAAATATGAAAATATGAAAATATGAAAATATGAAAATATGAAAATATGAAAATATGAAAATATGAAAATATGAAAATATGAAAATATGAAAATATGAAAATATGAAAATATGAAAATATGAAAATATGAAAATATGAAAATATGAAAATATGAAAATATGAAAATATGAAAATATGAAAATATGAAAATATGAAAATATGAAAATATGAAAATATGAAAATATGAAAATATGAAAATATGAAAATATGAAAATATGAAAATATGAAAATATGAAAATATGAAAATATGAAAATATGAAAATATGAAAATATGAAAATATGAAAATATGAAAATATGAAAATATGAAAATATGAAAATATGAAAATATGAAAATATGAAAATATGAAAATATGAAAATATGAAAATATGAAAATATGAAAATATGAAAATATGAAAATATGAAAATATGAAAATATGAAAATATGAAAATATGAAAATATGAAAATATGAAAATATGAAAATATGAAAATATGAAAATATGAAAATATGAAAATATGAAAATATGAAAATATGAAAATATGAAAATATGAAAATATGAAAATATGAAAATATGAAAATATGAAAATATGAAAATATGAAAATATGAAAATATGAAAATATGAAAATATGAAAATATGAAAATATGAAAATATGAAAATATGAAAATATGAAAATATGAAAATATGAAAATATGAAAATATGAAAATATGAAAATATGAAAATATGAAAATATGAAAATATGAAAATATGAAAATATGAAAATATGAAAATATGAAAATATGAAAATATGAAAATATGAAAATATGAAAATATGAAAATATGAAAATATGAAAATATGAAAATATGAAAATATGAAAATATGAAAATATGAAAATATGAAAATATGAAAATATGAAAATATGAAAATATGAAAATATGAAAATATGAAAATATGAAAATATGAAAATATGAAAATATGAAAATATGAAAATATGAAAATATGAAAATATGAAAATATGAAAATATGAAAATATGAAAATATGAAAATATGAAAATATGAAAATATGAAAATATGAAAATATGAAAATATGAAAATATGAAAATATGAAAATATGAAAATATGAAAATATGAAAATATGAAAATATGAAAATATGAAAATATGAAAATATGAAAATATGAAAATATGAAAATATGAAAATATGAAAATATGAAAATATGAAAATATGAAAATATGAAAATATGAAAATATGAAAATATGAAAATATGAAAATATGAAAATATGAAAATATGAAAATATGAAAATATGAAAATATGAAAATATGAAAATATGAAAATATGAAAATATGAAAATATGAAAATATGAAAATATGAAAATATGAAAATATGAAAATATGAAAATATGAAAATATGAAAATATGAAAATATGAAAATATGAAAATATGAAAATATGAAAATATGAAAATATGAAAATATGAAAATATGAAAATATGAAAATATGAAAATATGAAAATATGAAAATATGAAAATATGAAAATATGAAAATATGAAAATATGAAAATATGAAAATATGAAAATATGAAAATATGAAAATATGAAAATATGAAAATATGAAAATATGAAAATATGAAAATATGAAAATATGAAAATATGAAAATATGAAAATATGAAAATATGAAAATATGAAAATATGAAAATATGAAAATATGAAAATATGAAAATATGAAAATATGAAAATATGAAAATATGAAAATATGAAAATATGAAAATATGAAAATATGAAAATATGAAAATATGAAAATATGAAAATATGAAAATATGAAAATATGAAAATATGAAAATATGAAAATATGAAAATATGAAAATATGAAAATATGAAAATATGAAAATATGAAAATATGAAAATATGAAAATATGAAAATATGAAAATATGAAAATATGAAAATATGAAAATATGAAAATATGAAAATATGAAAATATGAAAATATGAAAATATGAAAATATGAAAATATGAAAATATGAAAATATGAAAATATGAAAATATGAAAATATGAAAATATGAAAATATGAAAATATGAAAATATGAAAATATGAAAATATGAAAATATGAAAATATGAAAATATGAAAATATGAAAATATGAAAATATGAAAATATGAAAATATGAAAATATGAAAATATGAAAATATGAAAATATGAAAATATGAAAATATGAAAATATGAAAATATGAAAATATGAAAATATGAAAATATGAAAATATGAAAATATGAAAATATGAAAATATGAAAATATGAAAATATGAAAATATGAAAATATGAAAATATGAAAATATGAAAATATGAAAATATGAAAATATGAAAATATGAAAATATGAAAATATGAAAATATGAAAATATGAAAATATGAAAATATGAAAATATGAAAATATGAAAATATGAAAATATGAAAATATGAAAATATGAAAATATGAAAATATGAAAATATGAAAATATGAAAATATGAAAATATGAAAATATGAAAATATGAAAATATGAAAATATGAAAATATGAAAATATGAAAATATGAAAATATGAAAATATGAAAATATGAAAATATGAAAATATGAAAATATGAAAATATGAAAATATGAAAATATGAAAATATGAAAATATGAAAATATGAAAATATGAAAATATGAAAATATGAAAATATGAAAATATGAAAATATGAAAATATGAAAATATGAAAATATGAAAATATGAAAATATGAAAATATGAAAATATGAAAATATGAAAATATGAAAATATGAAAATATGAAAATATGAAAATATGAAAATATGAAAATATGAAAATATGAAAATATGAAAATATGAAAATATGAAAATATGAAAATATGAAAATATGAAAATATGAAAATATGAAAATATGAAAATATGAAAATATGAAAATATGAAAATATGAAAATATGAAAATATGAAAATATGAAAATATGAAAATATGAAAATATGAAAATATGAAAATATGAAAATATGAAAATATGAAAATATGAAAATATGAAAATATGAAAATATGAAAATATGAAAATATGAAAATATGAAAATATGAAAATATGAAAATATGAAAATATGAAAATATGAAAATATGAAAATATGAAAATATGAAAATATGAAAATATGAAAATATGAAAATATGAAAATATGAAAATATGAAAATATGAAAATATGAAAATATGAAAATATGAAAATATGAAAATATGAAAATATGAAAATATGAAAATATGAAAATATGAAAATATGAAAATATGAAAATATGAAAATATGAAAATATGAAAATATGAAAATATGAAAATATGAAAATATGAAAATATGAAAATATGAAAATATGAAAATATGAAAATATGAATGCCATTAAACTAAACAAACCCTTTTTTTCTGTACTGTATTTTGTGCCGCAGTGATTATAAAATGTTCCCGTTATACCTATGCAATATTACGTTTATTGCAGATTTATTTAAACAATTAATCGAAAAATCTAATTAATCGACAAATTCAATGTAAATTTCGTCGTAAGTCACATAGGAATATTTTACTATACACATAATATACAAAATTATTATGTGTGATATTTTGCCTTCCTAAGTTTCAATATCGTCGATAAACTGTATCGTAATTTTTATTCTTTACTGTAACTTTTACATAAGCCCACAAAAAAAAAAAATCCAATTGTCGATAAAATTGGATTTTTTTTTTTTAGTTATTATGTACAACCAACTAAATTTCGCGTTTGGACTCATCATTAGTATTGATTGATTAAAATGTGTTTTTGTTTATTACACCGTATTAATGAAAAATCAAGTTTTATTTGAACAAAAATAAAAAACAAAATTTATTGTTGTCATACGCAAAGACGTACATTTTGGTTTACTAAAAAAGTAAAAAAGCATGCAAGAGCGGAAGTACACAATCTCGTGTATTTTTGTTTTTATTTTATTTGTTGTTACGGTGTAAAATTAAGTTGCTGGCTTAATTGGAATATTATTGAATGAAAAGTTTTCTCAATACAATTTTTTTTTTAAATGATTCAATAACAAAATATCCTTATTTATTTCTTGCAATGTATTATTCATTTTAACTTGAGCGATACAAATTATTTATTGCAAATAATGAAGTTGTCTTTTTGTAGCCATGTAATTTTTTTTCGTTTTGTATGGAATTCTCATTTCTTTTTGGATTTACATATCCAAACAAGATTTTAATAAGAAATGGCCTGTTATTGTATTGGTTTTGGAACTATAATCAAAAAAGGTTTGGTAGTGTGGGAGAATTTTGTTCATATTGCCAATACCACTACAATAACAGGCCATTTCTTGTAATAATTTTGTTGGCATATGTAAATACAAAAAGAAATGAGAAATCCCATACACCACGAAACAAAAATACATGGCAACAAAAAAACTATTTCATTATTTTTAATAAA
The DNA here is from genome assembly GCA_932526605.1 of Nephrotoma flavescens. Taxonomy (NCBI): domain Eukaryota; kingdom Metazoa; phylum Arthropoda; class Insecta; order Diptera; family Tipulidae; genus Nephrotoma; species Nephrotoma flavescens. The sequence goes on along the minus strand of OW052221.1, from coordinate 151,414,905 downwards.
TAGTTTGTATCGTTCAAGTTAAATTGAATAATACTTTGTCAAAAATAAATAGGGATATTTTGTTATTGAATTATTTAAAAAAAAATATTTTGAGAAAACTTTTCATTTAGTAATATTCCAATTAAAGCAGCAACTAAGTTTTACACCATAACAACAATTAAAAGGAAAACAAAAATATACGAGATTTTTTAGTGCCGCTCTTGCATGCTTTTTTACTTTTTTAGTAAAACAAAATATGTTGAACAGGATGGGTCGATGGGTGTACGTCTTTGCGTATGACAACTAAATATTTTGTGTTTTATTTTTGTTCAAATAAAACTTGGTTTTTAATTAATACGGTGTAATAAACCAAAATACAGTTTAATCCATCAATACTATTGATAAGCCCAACTGCGTGATTTAGTTGGTTGTACATAATTACTAAAACAAAAATCCAATTTTATCGACAATTAGATTTTTTTGTGGGCTTGTGTAAAATTTACAGTAAAGATTAAAAAATAAGATACGGTCTATCCACGATATTGAAACTTGAGAAGGTAGAATATCACACATAATAATTTTGTGTATTATGTGTGCTGTGGTAAAATATCCCTATGTTTCATTTTCATAATTTACAAAAAACAATCGAATATAAATAAAAATGTTATTGTATCATACAAAATATTATACCCTTTAATCTAAAATTCATTACACAAATAAAATGTGTGAAATTAAGTTTACTATTTTTCTTCGGTACTGTATGTCGTGAAACAAATCCAAAACAAATAATACAAGTGCTGAGAGCCAAGAGAAATTAAAAAACTTATACGCGCACGTGTCATTGAAAAATTGTGTAGTTGCTTTATCAGTAAATTAGTAAATGAAAAGTTTCTCAGTAGGGAAATATTTTTATTGGAAATGTTTCTCAAAATATTAATATTTATCGTGATCTTATCTGAAGATTTATTGGGACAAGTAAAGATTTTTTTTTGCCCCATGTAATTTTTTGTTCATCCTATGACGCCCATGTTTTTGTTTGTATTTACCTACACCAACTCATGTAATTTTTCTATATAGAAAAACGGCCTATTATTGTAGTGGTATTGATATTGCTATACAATATTTATATAGATGTGTTGGAATGTTGCCATAAAAAGTACTCCGTTGGGTATTTTTTTCAATGTTTTATGGCAGTATACTACCACTAATACAATATTTTTGTCAGTAAAATTTTACTGAATAAAATTTTTGTTTCTCTCCCACACTTGACAAATCGATAAGTTGGTCTCGCTTTTCTTTACTCGGATAAATTTTTTCGTTATGGAAATCGCACATCAGTTGAATCGAAAACAAAACGTTGCTGAAAAAAGAATCAAAAATTTCCCCGCCAAAAAATTATTTTGTTGGTGAAGGGGAAAGATACGAAGAATCACGACGAAAGAATCAAAGTATGGAAATGGAACGGCGGAATAACATCGGAAAAAAATTCGTTCATGCACGTTCAAAAACTGTTCGAATTCGTATTCCAGAATAGGGGAAATTTTTGAACGTATCATTCATTTTCGTATTCATGGAATTATACGTATTTCGTATTCAGGTATACCAATTATGCGAATTCGTATTTGTATTCAGGAATAGGGCAACCGTTTCTTTTTATCTTGTTTTGTGAAGGCACCATTAGCGTTATTCTTTGGTAGCATCCATGAAAAATTCATCTTTGTGGGTATCGATTGTTTTTGCAACCAAAATTTATGACATAAATTTTTTGGCATTTATTTGTGGCACTATATAAAATTGCAATTCCAAAAGTCCCAAAGCTGAGACATGTGTGCGATTGCGAGCAGATTGATGAAATTAGTAAATATATGACAATAAATTGAAATTTTTGTACGTGAAAATGAGTGATAACATCGGTTCAAGTAGTATTAAGTTAAAAACAAATCGTAAAATTAAACATTTATCCCGAGATGAGTATTTGAATCTGACAAAAGAAGTACGTAATGTGTACAATTATTTTGGCCGCCAATTTTATTTGTTTGGATTACAGGAACTTATTGACCGGATTATTCAACTAGAAGCACATAATATACAATTAAAAAATATAATACAAAAGAATCTTGATGAAAAAGGACGAGCGCTACCAGTTAACGAAGAACAAAAGAACAGGAATTTTGATTTTAACAAGTCTCATAAATAGAATTAAATAAGCGATAGATAAAATATTTACCGTTCAAATTTTTTCTAGGATTAACAAGCGACATGTTCTTCTAAAATTGTACTATTTAGGGTGGGATTATCAAGGATTCGCGACACAGGAGGATTCTATCGAAACGATTGAGTACCATTTATTCAATGCCCTCGTCAAGGTTTGTCTAATTGAAAGTCGGCAGACTTCAAACTATCATCGATGTGGCCGAACTGATAAAGGCGTTAGTGCATTTTGCCAAACGATCTCTATAGATTTAAGAAGTAAATTTCCGATAGAGGAGCAGAATTTGAAATATTCGTTGAAAACCGAACTCAACTATTGCCAAATGTTGAATCGAGTGCTTCCATCCAATATCCGAGTAATCGCCTGGATGCCTTTGGAAGATATAAATTATAGTGCTCGTTTTGACTGTTATGAACGAACTTATCGATACTTTTTCGCTCGTGGGGATCTAAATGTGGACTCGATGCGTGATGCATGCAAGCAACTTATTGGCATACACGATTTTAGAAATTTATGTAAAATGGACGTTGCCAACGGCGTAATCGAATTTGTTCGAGAAATACGGAATGCTGATATACATCTCTCGTCAGAAGATACACCTGGAGATTTGTCTGACGCAAGTTACGATATGTTTTACTTTGAGTTGACCGGTAAAGCATTTTTATGGCATCAAGTGCGTTGCATTATGGCTGTTTTAGTTTTAGTGGGGCAAGGGAGCGAAAGCCCTAATGTTGTGTCTGACTTATTTGACATCGAAAAGAATCCTTGCAAACCGCAATACAGTTTGGCAAACGATATACCATTAAACTTGTATCATTGTAAATTTCGTAGTGATTCTGTAAATTATTTTGGACGTGACCAAGAATTTATTGAATCTAATTACAATAACAGTTTGTATGGGTTGCGCGACGGCGAAACCGAATTGACAAATTGGCAACATGATCGGGAGAACTTTGATCAGATTTTTAAAAGGTTACAGGGACAGTGGGCTCTGGAAAGCATTAAATGTGCAATGATGCGAGAGATGCTTAAGGATTTGAAGACAATTTACCGAGCTATCACCAACGAAGACGAAAGTAAAAACCATTCCTCCATTCTTTTGCAAGGTGTACGGGCCAAAGAGTACCAAAAGCTACTAGAACGCAAAAAGTGTAGTAAGTTGTTTTCAAACAAATATCTACATTATGTATTATATTCTTGATTTGTAATTTATATTTGTAGAAAGCCTTGAAAATCGAATTGATCACTACGTGAAAAAACGTCGACTGGACCGTCTCGATGACCAAGAGGGAGCAACATCTTGTTCTGAATTATATAAATAAATGAAATATCTACATCATGATTCTCATTTTATTCTATTGTCATTAAAATTATTTGTATACTGAAGCCGGAACCAGTGGACCTAACCTAAAGTGGTATGCTGTTTACCCGATTAGTGGTACGATTATCAATAAGTAAAGGATTAATAGTTGAAGGGAAAGCCTCCGCGATCGTACCACTAACCTAAAAAGTTCAAACAGCTAAATCTTAAAATGCTAGGGTTTCGCTGGTCACGGAATAAATCATTTACTTTAAATCAGTGTATTGTTGATAAGGGATTCGTCTACTTTTGTTTTTCTATTTACTAACATCCTCGGTTTAACTTTTAAATGTTCCCATTGACCACAATATATAATTGTCAGTTTTAATTGTCACAACACTCTCGCTATATGTGTTTGATGTACTCACAATTCCACCAAATTCCAGCCGCGTTTCGGTTAGATTCCATTTCAATCCTGTCGTTGTAACTACTGCCGATTGTCCAACTGGCACTAGTGAGCACCACCTTTTTGCATCAAATATAAATTTGGGAATTTCTATACGATGGGCTCCAGGCTTAAGTAACCACGTCAAAGAATCCGAGGACATTAAATAGACTGTAGAATTTGGAATTATGGTAAGCGATTTATAAAGTGTATTTATGTTTCCCATAATATGATCCATACGTCCTGACGATTGGGCAATTGCAATTACTGTGTTTAACTCATGCTTAACGCTAAACGGGTGGAGCACTTTTAAAGCTTTAGTAAAATCGGTTTCATCTTGACATGGAGTTTTGATTATGTCTACTGTTTGCAACTCAGTGATGTACTTCAAAGACGCCGTTGATATGGAATCAAAATCACCTGATGTCATATCTGGAGGTTTTAGTTCGTTTAATTTACTATGGTGTTGATTGAACTCCAAAAATCGATTTGTACCTCCATCAACAGTATAACGAATAAAGGCATTGTTCCACAATTTAACGAAAACGTCTGGACTTAACAGAAGCTCTCGATTGAGGATCATGATACAATAATTCTGGTAAGTTCCTTCGCCTAGTAACATAGTTTCTGGTTGCCATTGAAGTTGCAGAAATCTGTTGGCCATCTGAAAAATAAAAAAAACTTTATAAAGAAATTTATCATATCCTTATCAAAATAAAAAGCAAAACATTTAAGAATAGTCCTCGGTTTAAAAAACCATTATTTCTAAAATATTCCGTACATTAAAAATTTTCTATTTACGAATCTCATTTATATGTGCTTAAACATAATTAGGGAGATTCGAATTTGTAATCCAAAATGTCGAGTTTGGAATTAATGATTTTTAAACAGCATATTACTGGCAGTTATACAATTCAAATGTATGCAACAATGTTAGGTGAAAACATTTATAATACTTAATACATATAATATTAAACTTTTGTTTACAATAAATTATGATGGATGAATTTTTGGACGTGCAAAATTGCTAAAATGTTATGCTTGTCACTTTTAGATTTGCAATAATTACACTGTTAACCTTATGTGGAGGAGCGGCCGCCCTTAATACCCCATTTTACATACGACCAACATTTTTCTGCTGAGAAATAACGCATTTTCGTTTTTTGTTTAAATTTTATTTTCGAGAGAACAGAATAAAACAAGACAAAAAAATTTAATGATTTAATTTAAAATAAGGTTTTCAAATTAAAAATTAAAATCTGTTGCGCAGTAGTTTGAATCCAGAAACCAAAATTGTGTGTAGCATGGCTGGTTCAACCACACAACTCAAACATAAATGAAATAAAAAATATTTCAAGGACATTTTTGACTCAAGGCGATGCCACATACACATTTCTACGGACGACATCTGAAAACAGATTTCGCATTTACGAATTAATTAGAGCATATTTTTGACTCAAATCAATGAGATAATATGTAAAATATCTCAAGTTAGTAGCTAAAATAAAAAATTTGGAATTATTTAATAATTTTAATTGAAAAATTATCAATTTTCTATTTAGCCGTTCCTAGAAACGATTTTTTCTCTGAATGGTATAATTTTACACGTGAACGAACGCACAAAAATCTAAAACGATTTCCGAACTCATCAAAAAATTTTAAACGATTTTTTTCTCTGTTGTCTATGAACTTCAACAAATGTCAAAAAATTCCAAAACAATATATACATTTTTCATTAATTTAATATTTTTATAAGGCTCATCATGAATATGGTGTGGTAAACTTATTTAATTATAAAATGAATTAGCTGCTTATGTATTATGAAATTTTTATAAAGAATTGTTGTTGTAAACATCGTCTGTATTTTTTTTGGTATGTGGCGAGGCAAAATAAGTTTACGCACGAATCGTCTGTTATTAGATGTGTATGTGGCAACGCTTTCAAGGCGATGCCACATACACATTTCTACGGACGACATCTAAAAACAGATTTCGCATTTGCGAATTAATTAGAGCATATTTTTGACTCAAATCAATGAGATAATATGTAAAATATCTCGAGTTAGTAGCTAAAATAAAAAATTTGGAACTATTTAATAATTTTAATTGAAAAATTATCAATTTTCTATTTAGCCGTTCCTAGAAACGATTTTTTCTCTGAATGGTATAATTTTACACGTGATCGAACGCATAAAAATCTAAAACGATTTCCGAACTCATCAAAAAATTTTAAACGATTTTTTTCTCTGTTGTCTATGAACTTCAACAAATGTCAAAAATTTCCAAAACAAATATATATTTTTCATTAATTTAATATTTTTATAAGGCTCATCATGAATATGGTATGGCAAACTTATTTAATTATAAAATGAATTAGCTGCTTATGTATTATGAAATTTTTATAAAGAATTGTTGTTGTAAACATCGTCTGTATTTTTTTTTGGTATGTGGCGAGGCAAAATAAATTTACGCATGAATCGTCTGTTATTAGATGTGTATGTGGCAACGCTTTCATTTTAAAGGCGATGCCACATACACATTTCTACGGACGACATCTAAAAACGGATTTCGCATTTACGAATTAATTAGAGCATATTTTTGACTCAAATCAATGAGATAATATGTAAAATATCTCAAGTTAGTAGCTAAAATAATTTAATTGAAAAATTATCAATTTTCTATTTAGCCGTTCCTAGAAACGATTCCCGAACTCATCAAAAAATTTTAAACGATTTTTTTCTCTGTTGTATTTTTCTTTGATTACTTCAAAACAAATGACAAAAATTTCAAAGAAATTTTTTTTCTTCATTATTTTAATATTTTTATTAAAAGTGCATCATGAATATGGCGACACCATGATTAAACATATGATTACAATTTTTCACTTTGACAATTTGAATAGAAATGGCGGTATGAAAATTCAGCTCAAAACAAAATATAAAGAATTGTTGTTGTAAAAATCGTCTGTATTGTTTTCATGTATGTGGCGAGGCAAAATAAATTTACGCACGAATCGTCTGTAATTAGATGTGTATGTGGCAACGCTTAAAATTTTATTTCAGCCATGCTACACTATAATTTGGTTTTCTGGATTCAAACTATTGCGCAATAGATTTTAATTTTTAATTTTAAACCCTTATTTTAAATTAAATCATTAAATTTTTTTTGTCTTGTTTTGTTCTGTTCTCTCGAAAATAAAATTTAAACAAAAATCTACATCTCAAAAATGTCCGTAAATTTTTTTATTTTCATTTCAATTTTTTTCATTTCGGATTCACGGTCAAAATTTTTACGTCGCAGCTGCGTAATAAAATTTTTGTCCGTGAATCCGAAATGGAAAAATTGAAATGAAAATAAAAAAATTTAAGGACATTTTTGAGATGTAGACTTTTGTTTAAATTTTATTTTCGAGAGAAAAGAATAAAACAAGACAAAAAAATTTAATGATTTAATTTAAAATAAGGGTTTAAAATTAAAATCTATTGCGCAATAGTTTGAATCCAGAAACCAAAATTGTGTGTAGCATAGCTGATATAAAATTTGCTATTTCATTTGAGGCACGTCAGTGCAGGATGGTTATATAAAAAAGCATATGGCTTACTCATATTTCAAAACGAAAAACCCCAAATCAGCTGTCTATTTATGTGCGCAGTGATAACCTATGGTGACGACTTAAATTTGTGCTTAAAAAATTATTAATTAAAATACATTAAAATAATAAAAATATTTAGTGGTTTATGTAGTAGTGCGTGGTAGTGCAACATTTGATAAACAAAAATACAAACTTTTAATTGAAATGAAGTGTATTGTTAAAAATTATTAAAATACACATAAAAAAATTTCAAAAATGCATATCTTACCATCAGTAAGTTTACTAATACCCCGTTTACACCAGTAGAATAAAAGTATGTAGCAAAAAAGTATGTTGGTGTAAACTCAAACTAAAATACTTTAATACTTTATCACGTACTATTTTGCTATTAAAGTATAATAGCTATCAAAAAAATATTGGCATTATAGTCGTGGTTTAAACTCTGCTTTAATGTTATAATACTTTAATTTTGTTTATTATTTTTTTCAAGTGGCCGATAAAGACATTTTTTGTTTGGCTATACATTTCCATTTGTGATATTAACCAAAAAGAAATATATTTACCGACAAAAAAAATAATATAGTATTATAGTATGGGTTTACACCGCTTGTGATGTAAACTGGCCGGGTATTATACTTTATTAGCAAAAAAGTATTATACTATTAAAGTAGCTCTGGTGTAAACCCAGTATAAGTGTTTATATAAAATAAAATGTAAATTATGTTAAGAAAAAGTGATTTGTGATAAATTTATCCTTTATTTAATTTATAAATCAGAGAAAATTAAGTTATCAATTTTGATTTCGGTGTGGGGTTTTTCATTTTGTGTGTGTGTTTCTTTTCATAATTATTTTTTATTTTGGAATACTATAAGTATAATTTTTTTATCGAAAATAAAAATAATTGTGAATTTGAGAAGTTTTAAATTTCTATCGAGCAAATTCTAAATACGACCCGTTGATTTATATGCTTTCTCTTTTACCCTCCGAATTTGACTCACTTGACAGCTACAATCATTCACTCTGTATTTCTTCTTTCTCTAAGGTCTATACAAAAAGTAATAGGCCCCTTACACGTTCAGTATTATTGCGCAAAATTATTGTGCTACAATAATGCCCGGTTTACATGCGACCAACATTTTTCTCCTGCAAAATGAGAAAGATATAACATTGACTTTTTGCACATGAGAGACAAGAAAAGAAATATATCCCAACAAAATTTTGCAGGAGCTTTTTTAGTCAACACACAGCAAAATGTTGCCATAAAAATAAAATGTTGCGATAAAATATATTCCATTCGAGTATTTTTATGGCAACATTTTTAAAATTAACAAGAAAAAAAATTATTTCGTATTTATAAATGTTGAGGATTCATAATAAAAACAGACGCCATAGATAAAAATGTAAATTTCGCATTTTAATTCATTAAAAATAAATTAATAATGATCCTATAAAAAAAATTACGCCATTGCTATATATGGTTATTTCTTTCTGGCATATTGAATATTTTTATATGGCGGATTCTTTCTTATTTACCTGCAAAAATTTGTAGAAGAAAGCAATTTTCTCATGTAAACCGGGCATACTGCGCAAAAAAATGTTTACCTTAATGCCCGGTTTACATGAGAAAATTGTTTTCTTCTGCAAATTTTTGCAGGTAAATAAGAAAGAATCCGCTATATAAAAATATTCAATATGCCAGAAAGAAATAAACATATATAATAATGGCGTAATTTTTTTTATAGGATCATTATTAATTTATTTTTAATGAATTAAAAAACGAAATTTACATTTTTATCTATGGCGTCTGTTTTTATAATGAATGCTCAATATTTATAAATACGAAATAATTTTTTTTCTTGTTAATTTTAAAATTGTTGCCATAAAAATACTCGGATCGAATATATTTTATGGCAACATTTTCATTTTTATGGTCATTTTTGCTCAAAAATTCTTCTGCAAAATTTTGTTGGGATATATTGCTTTTCTTGTCTCTCATGTGCAAAAAGTCAATGTTATATCTTATTCACTTTGCAGAAGAAAAATGTTGGTCTTATGTAAACCGGGCATAACTGTGTGTTCGCTGGCTTTGTTTACCAACTTTTGCTCAAAAAATTTGTCTACGGTTGTCTATCGCACCCTTTAAAAAAATGTCATAACACAAAAAACAATTTTGTGATAAATGCATTTTAAATTGCTATACTTGATTATTTATTTTATAAAGCTAATAATGAATAATCTCAGCATCATCACAGTAGCGTTAGCATTTCAGATTTTCAGATTTACAGCCATAGTATTACGGCTTTGTCCTTAATATATTTTAACTTTTTTTCTCAAAATCTAACGAACTCGCCATTACTTTTTGTATAGCCAGGGGCCCTATTCCTGAATACGTTACGAATCTTCTTACGATACGAAAATTCAATACAATATGAAAATAAATTGGTATTCCTAAATACGAACGTGCCACAAATTTTAATTGTGCCGACGATTGTGAACGTGCCACAAAATTTTTTTGTTGTACAATTTCCTTCAAAATGTAAACACAAAGAATGCCAAGTTTCTTAAATTTTGATATCCCTTTTCTGGTCAGAATTTTTTTTTTGCTTTTATTTAAGTCCACCATGCACATATGAATATGTAAATAACCATAGATTGTAATGGCGTTTTGTTTTTTCTTGTTTCTCTTTCATACACGATTTTTAAATACATAATTGTGATCGCGAGCCGGAAAAGGGATATCGTAAACAATATTTTGCCCATATAAAATTTTCTATTTCATGTGTAGCAGATGGTTATATAAAAGTGCATATTGCTGTCTCATATCGCAAAGAAAAAACCTAACAAACTAGTTTTTGGTTTTGTTCAAATTGACAGTAAAATCTTGTGCTTTAAAGCAATATTTTCTTTTTTTTTTACATCACAAACGTTATATAAATATTATATGACACGTTTAAGGGGTATATTCTCTATCCGGTTGCAAGTTAATTATTTGCGATCAGAAATATGGTTACTAGATTTATTTTGCCATGTTAATTGACACATTTTTTTTAAATTTAAATTTGTTTTGCGATTGTAAAGTAGAAATCCACGAAAAGACTGCTACACCTTTTCCGAGGTTGCAGTCTTTTTATATATTTCTACTTAACAATCGCAAAACAAATTTAAATTTGAAAAAAATGTGTCAATTGGCATGTTAAAATAAATCTAGTAACCATATTTCTAATCGCCAAAAATTAACTTGCTACTGGATGGAGGATATACCCCTAAAACACCCAGTCGCAACTTTTTTACTGGGGCCCAATTTTGATCGAAAAACGGGAATAAAATTTATGAGTTTTATCTTTGTTTCACATACGTACTAGACGTAAATATTGAATTACCTAACTCGAGAATACTGAAAATAGACCAATATACGGAACAATCACAAACACCATTACTATCGAAAAAACCAAAAAGTAAAAAAGTAAATATTGAATTTTTCCGCTGTTTGTATCAAAGAATTGTATGATTTAATATTTTAGGTCTAGTATGTAAGTAAAACAACTGTAATTCTCATAATTGTTATTCCCATTTGTTGACCAAAATTCGGCCCTTGGTCACCAGAAATCGAACCCAAGACCCTCGAGTAACAGAACAAGCACGGAACTTACTAAACTAACGAGGGCGACAAAGCCCACATTACCCAGTTTCCGTGTAATGATGCCTTTACGGAACGGGATAATTTTTTATCCAACTCTTTAGCCAATCAAATCTTTATATTCAACTAAGTCCCGCCCAATTTTATCTCGGTTTAGTTGAAATTTTTTCATTTTTATGCTGAATTCACGGAACGGGATTATTTTTTATCTAACTGTTTAGCGAATCAAATCTTTATATTTAATTAAGTCCCGCCCATTTTCATCCGGTTTTTTTGAACCCAAGTATAACAAGACGAAACTCAAAATTGAGCTATCGTATTTGCCTTCGAAATATTAGAAAAAAGTCGAAGAATCAATACTTTAGTATTGGTGCGTGTATGTATACTGTGTCCAAGGTCCAAGTATAACCAATGCCTTCTAAACTACTGGCCGCTTACACCAAATGATGACGACACGCTAAGTCGACGTTGTTGTTGCTTTCTCTAGTTGCTTTGTTAGTGTAAATATCCTAAAATTATTATTGCGCAGTCTCGCTATAGACTTAAATTGACGTCATGTGCGAAAAATGAGAGTAGTAAAAGGCCAGTAGTATAGAAGCAATGCCTTCTAAACTACTGGCCGCTTACCACAAATGATGACGACACGCTAAGTCGACGTTGTTGTTGCTTTCTTTAGTTGCTTTGTTAGTGTAAATATCCTAAAATTATTATTGCGCAGTCTCGATATAGACTTAAATTGACGTCATGTGCGAAAAATGAGAGTAGTAAAAGGCCAGTAGTATAGAAGGCATTGATAGAAGGCATTGGTATAACATTGTAAACTAAATGGAGACGTCATCATAATTATAAGTGATGTGAAGGGCGAAGTGCAGACTTTAAAATGTTAGTGTGAATTTAAAATGTAAGTATTACAAAATTAAAAAGTTATTAAGTAATTAATTTTCTGGATATTAATGGTTATGTTCATCAAAACTTAATCCAATTTGTCGTCCTGTAAATTTAACTTACATATTGTAGAAATAATGGAATTGTTATCATGGATGAAGGTGAATTGTGTATAATACAGCACATAAAGTGTATATGCCGTGTTATAATATATTAAAGCATAAAATATGGAAAAAGTTTAAATAGATAATATTTTTCAGCAATCAACAGATTTATGTTAGTCGTATGGTCAATTTTAATGTGAATTTTAATAAAATTCTGAAATCAAAATTGTAGTTTTTAATTCCGCCAGCATCTCGTCGCTAATAATGTCGGCTGTGCTGTTTCACACACATACACTTACACTAAATTGTTGGACCAAGTTTTATTTACACACACACATAAGCACAAATTTATTGTATCGAGTTTCGTCCAGTTTCGATTAATCGCGACACTTTTCATACGGGATCTATTCTAGTCGAAAGCAAAACTAAGTCAAAGTCGAAACTAAATATAAGTTTTGACTTCGAAAAATGACAAAAAAGTCGAATTTTGTTATACTTGGGCATTTCAACTAAACCGAGATCAATTTGGGCGGGACTTAGTTGAATATAAACATTTGATTGGCTAAAGAGTTGGATAACAAATAATCCCGTTCCGTGAACTCAGCATGAATACACAGTAAACGATACCGACCCCTTTAGGTAGAAAAATTTCGAAAATGTTACAGGAATTATTTATGAGAAAATTATGAATTGCGATGAGAACATAATCAATACTTTTAGTATTATTCAATAGATGGTGCACATAAATCTCGTAATGGAACCCAAATGTGAGCTATAATTATTGCGATGTAAACGGGACTAAAATGGGTCGCTGTTTAGGTCAGTTCACTAAATTTTTTAGCGATGTAAACTAGCTCAATATTGTTATCAATGACAGCTCAAAATCGTTCATGAAACTAATGGTCTAGTTATATAGACAAAAACGAAACGAACCGAAACGAAACGAACGAATTATTGAATACATGAAAACATACTAAAATAATTATATAGAAAAAACGAAACGAAAACGGACGGAGAAATTGATTCAATTCAATTTGCTTTCATTTCGTCTACGGTTATACACTATCGGTTATGATTTTTTTGTTATTCTTACAAGCACATGCCAAATTGTCAAAAAAAATTATATTTTAATTGGATTCAAACGCACAGTATTTAGTTTACCAAAATAAAATGGATTTTCCGAGTAAGTTTTCATACACACGAGAAGTAAACTTCAAATAATATAAAATTAGAAACAAATATGAAAATGTCAAAACCGTTTTCACTAATTCGTCTATAACCATGTCTCTATGGCTTTGTTTAATGGTCCTCCAATTTCTGCTGGATACGCATTTGGATTCTGGTTTAAATCCGCTTTTGAATTCTGGTTTAAATCCGCTTTTGGGTCACCGTTGATTTAATTAATTATTTGTTCGTGGATATTGATAACAATAATTTTAACACTTTCTATATTTTAATTTTAACACAATATAGATATTTATTTATATTATTCAATTGTCTTTTTAACATTAACTTAAATTTTTAATTGTATTTTTATGTTGATGACAATTTTTAAGCATAGACATTTCGTGACATGATTTTATTGAATGCCTTCATTTTTCAAAAAAAACAAAATACGTTAAAAACAAAAAAAAACAAAAAACTATTCGTAGCTTCGAACAGCCTTCTATATTTTTTTTAACACTTGCTCATTTACCCGCGATACTGTCGATATACGCTACACACTCCCTCCCCAGCGAAAACTATAGTTTGAGTGAAACAGCGAGTCCAAAAAACGCGAAGGTGTCTTTATCTGACGCCCACTGCTAGAGCAGGGAAAGGACTTTTTTTGGATCATTGAACGTTACATGTTTTCTAATGATCTCGGAAGTTGGCTTAGTATAAGTCAGACTGTGGCCCGATGGTATGTCAGCGCTTTGCGTGAGGTCTTGTTGACCAGTGTGTCAGCTGCCGTGAAACAGGGCTTGAGTGGAAACATTGACTTGTCTATTGTTGTGATCGATAATAAAGTTTTTGTCACTGCGCTTGATCACACGGTGTGGACCAGTGTACGGCGGCTGTAAGGATTTGTGCAATGCATCCATACGTAAGAAAACATGAGTACAAGTCTTGAGTTCCTGACTGACGAATGTTTTTTCGGTGCAGTGTCGGGATGCTGGTTATGGTTTTACTTCGGCGAAGTGATTTTTTAACTGTCTCACAAACTCGCTTTGTGGTACTGTATGTGAGTTGTCCAGAAATTGTCGAGGTAATCTTATCGTGGTAGTGTAACTAACTCAGCACAGGAAGTTTGCATTCCTCACTGAACGACGATCGTAGTCCTAACATGACTGTCGGAAGTATGCTGGTCCAGTCGGAGCGCTCGTGACACATAATGGCAGCCTTAAGAGTGCGGTGCCATCTCTCAACCATGCCATTACACTTTGGATTATAAGCCACGGTTCGTACGCGTTTGAACCCTAGTAATGAGTTCCCTGATCTGTAAGAATGGATACTGGAACGCCAAAACGAGATATCCAAGTTGTATATACTGATATACTGCGAACGCGACAGTGGCAGCCGTTATGTCCAGTACAGGAACTGCCTCAGGTAAACGCGTGTAACGATCTATTAGCGTGACGCAGTATCGCTGGCTATCAGAAATCGGCAAAGGACCAATGATGTCGAGGTGTATTTCTGCAAAACGTTGCGAAGCTAAAGTGAAATTGGCGAGAGGTGACTTGGTGTGCCTTGAAACTTTCGACTTTTGACATTGTACACATTGTTGAGTGAAGTTTTTCGAATCTTTTCGGAGCGAGGGCCAGATCACATTTTTAGTTAATATATTGGTGGTAGCTTGAATTCCGGGGTGCGAAAGATTGTGAAATGATTCGAAAACTTGTTTCCGGAAGTTTAACGGAATGAATGGTCGAGGTGTACCAGTCGAAATATCGCAATAAATGTGTTTATTGGAGTTAAACGTTATTGGAACTTGCTTGAGATTAAGTGACACGCTGCTACTATGTAATAGTTCTCACAATTCTGCATCATTGGTTTGTGCATCCGCGATTATTGTATAGTCATACCCAAAAATCGTTTGAGTTGATCAACCCTTACAGGCCGTTCGAAATGTTTAATGATTTGAACTTTGTCTGAAGGTGGAAGAATACTTTGTTCGTTTATTAAATGACCAAGAAATTTAATTTCGGGTAATGCAAAGGCACATTTGTCGGAATTAATGATTAAACCATGTTCTGATAATTTCTGAAAAACAATCTTGAGATGTTCAAGATGATTTTCGAATGACTTAGATGCGATCAGAATATCATCTAAGTAGACGAAGCAGAATTTGAGGCCGAATAATACAGAATGCATCAGTCTTTGAAAAGTCTGTGCTGCATTCCTTAGGCCGAAAGTCATTTTGGTAAATTCAAAAAGACCAAAAGGTGTTGGGATGGCCGTCTTGGGTACGTGCGATGGTTCAATCGGGATTTGGTGGTACGCTTGAACAAGGTCGATAGTCGAGAAAAATGTACAACCCGCGAGTTGGTATGAAAAGTCCTGTAGGTTTGGTATTGGGTATCTGTCGGGAACCGTAACTCGGTTTAGCGCCCGGTAATCACCGCATGGTCTCCAGTCTCCATTCTTTTTTAATACAAGGTGAAGAGGGCTTGCCCACGGACTGCTGCTCGGGCGACAAATACCTTGCGCCATCATGTTGAATTCGACTTTTGCGATTTGAAGTTTATCCGATGCTAAGCGACGTGTTTTTGCAAAGATTACCTGACCAGTAGTCTCCAGCCTATGCGTGACGTTATGCTTGATAGGACTGCTGCTTATAATGAGCGACTTATGATCTCCGGAAATTGTTTAAGAAGGTCTTGAATCTGTGTAGGGACTGTACTAAAACAGCTAACTTCACTCTTGTCTTATAGAAAAAAAAATTTGGAACACGATTTTACAAGGCAATGTCCTATATTGATACTATTTAATATTTGGTACGATCAAATATTAAATAGTATCAATATAGGACATTGCCTTGTAAAATCGTGTTCCAAATTTTTTTTTCTATAAGACAAGAATGAAGTTAGCTGTTTTAGTACAAGTTCGAAAAAAAACTCGAAAATCATCACAGCTGGTGAAAAAGTAAAACTAAATTTAACTGTTTCAACTGTTTAGCTTAGTTGTCTAAACAATAAAGTAAACAAACAACGGCAATTTTTCGAAAAAAGTTCGTAAAAACGACAAAAGCGACACCGTGATAAAAAATCTAATTACGGTAAATGCGATAAGCTAAGAGAAAAAAAGTACACGAACGTCCTATATATGTAAGTTATTTAATATATATTATCGTACTATCAACAACCATTATCCCTTGTGCTGCCCGTTAACACAATTATATGGGTTCGGCAAAAGTACCATGTCAAAAATGTATTTTTGTATGTGTTTTCAACCAACTTACAGATTTGTGCATTCTTTTCAAACATATT
This sequence comes from Nephrotoma flavescens, assembly GCA_932526605.1. Lineage (NCBI taxonomy): Eukaryota > Metazoa > Arthropoda > Insecta > Diptera > Tipulidae > Nephrotoma > Nephrotoma flavescens. The sequence goes on along the minus strand of OW052221.1, from coordinate 151,398,282 downwards.
TTCGTCCACATAAAACACTATAACTATACACACAATTGTATTGGTTGGACTTCAAAACAAGCCAAATTTTTTATCAAAAATGCAATTTCATACTATGATTTTTTACTCTCACATTTGTGTGGTTTGGCTAGCCTTTTTTTTTGTTGATAATAATTTAAAGAATAAAATTCAATTTTTAGTATATTTATTTTTAAAAAAAATTGTGTCTTCTGCAAAATGAATAAGATATAACATTGACTTTTTGCACATGAGAGACAAGGAAAGCAATATATCCCAACAAAATTTTGCAGAAGAATTTTTGAGCAAAAACCACCATAAAAATGAAAATGTTCCCATAAAATATATTCGATTCGAGTATATTTATGGCAACATTTTTAAAATTAACAAGAAAAATAATTATTTTGTATTTATAAATGTTGTGGATTCATAATAAAAACAGACGCCATAGATAAAAATGTAAATTTCGTTTTTTAATTCATTAAAAATAAATTAATAATGATCCTATAAAAAAAATTACGCCATTACTATATATGTTTATTTCTTTCTGGCATATTGAATATTTTTGTATTGCGGATTCTTTCTTATTTACCTGCAAAAATTTGTAGAAGAAAACAATTTTCTCATGTAAACCGGGCATTATGGATACAGTGATTATTTTGATGTTCCATAATATGTTGCTCTTTATGTTATGAAGAAATTAAGATATTAACTTTGTATTGTTTTCATTTGTTTTTATACTTGAGACAATACCACTATATACAGGCCGATTTTTATGAATAAAAAAAAATTCTGAGTTAGTATGAGTAGTATTGAGAAATTAACTTGGCGGCATACACATGAAAATAGTTATTATGAAAAAACTTTAAAAATCCTTGTTTACGTCCCTTAAATCATTTATATCTTTTAAATGAGCTAGAAATGTGAACTATTGTCCCTTTGTCTCTAATCTTAACTCCTTTAGTAACATTTATAAACAAAAAAAAAATCTTGTTAAGAAACTTTTCGTTCATTAATTTTCCAATTAGAAGAACAACCCATTTTTCCTTAAACCACGTGTTCTTTACGAAAACAAAATTTTTTTGTTTAGTTTTGTGGTTCATGTTACTACATATTTTCTTTGGCTGTTTGTTTTTGGTTTTATACGTTGTGCTACAGTGTGGGGAAAGACAACCGTAACAGATTGATGTAAAGTAATATTTATTTAAATTTTGTAATTATGTAGTTTACGTTATATATTAATTATTAATATATAATATATTGTGTTATGTAATTAATACATTAATTTAAATATGTAATTGTAATGGAAAGCGATATTTTAACATAATTTAGTATATTCTATCTAAGAAAATTATGTATACATGATTTGATGAGGGAATAAAAATCACACCGTTACCACTAAGTTCGTACAAATGTTTCGATAGTTTACCCGGCGTCTACACTATGCAAATCCACTGATATTTTCTATCATGATAATTTATGAATGTATGTGTGTTTTCAATGTATTGATAATTTTTTTTGCATCAAATGTCATGTCTGGGCAATTTTGCTATCATGATAATTTCAAAATGTCAAACATTTCAAAATGTCAATTTTGTTAAATGTCAAAATAATTTTTTTTTTTTTTGGATTTATTTTATTTGCTTGGCTTGACCGTCACCATTCACATCACCAAAACACAAAAATTAAAGTATATTAATATGATATTTAAAGTAAATTAATATAGTCTTCATCAATTAGACAAGCGTCATTCGCAGCAGTTCAGGTTTTCTGGAAATGATTTCTTTGATGGTGGAGGCTTTACATTTTATTTAGAATTGTACATACTATTTAAAGCGAAAGGTGGTGAAGTAATGGTTGAACTGGATAGTATAGCTGCAATATCAGCAATTACTTCATCCATTAATTTTAGTTCTTCAAATAAAAACCATTTTGGGTCCTCTCCATCATAGGCGCTGCCCAATTTTTTTTCCTGCAATCTTTTTTTTTGTTGTACGTAAGTGTTTCGTAAGTTACGTATTTTCTTTTTAATTTTTTCTACATCATTGGTCAGTTCTTCTGAAATTTCTGAAATTTTTGCAAGTGCAAATTTTTTTCAAATCAGTTCTTCTATAACTTCTGGCCGAAATTGTTCACAAACACTCATTTTTCTATATAAATCGATTATTTAACTGCACTTTCCGTCGAAAAAAGTGACATTTTTATTAAATAGTGTAAACATAGAATAACATAAATAAAAAATAAAAATTAAAAATACGGGGTTTTCAGTTTTAATGAATTTCATATGAATGGGTACTGTCAATACGTCTTTACTCTAAAATTAATATTTATAATGAGGAAACCTAACCTCAAAACTTGACATTTCGTAATAATTTCATAATAATTTATCGTGAAATAGCCTCCTAATAATTTGCTGATAGTGTCAAAATTTGTATAACATACTCACACATACACTGACAAATTTGATATCATGATAGAAAATATCAGTGGATTTGCATAGTGTAGACGCCGGATTACTGTACAAAATACTCCGTTTACATAGGGATAGTATACACATAAAAACAAATTGGATAAACATTCAATCAGTTCCGTTTTTTTCTCCCCGCTGTACTCATGTTTACATTTAACTACTGTAAGAATTTTTTCCAATTTATATAAAAGAATACGAATCTTTTAGTTCACAAACAATTGAAATAATGTATTAAATTTACTAAAATTCATTTTCGTAATTTTAATAAATTTAATTAGTGAAATTTTAATTCAATTTGATATTTATTTTTTTTTTTTTTAATATTCGACATAATATACACTCTTCCGTCGCAACATACATTTTTTTACTAAAATAAATAAACTTCAGCAAAATAAATCAAAGTAAACAATACCACTACAATAATAGACCATTTTTCTATATAGAAAAATTACATGAGTTGGTGTAGGTAAATACAAACAAAAACATGGGCATCATAGGATGAACAAAAAATTGCATGGGACAAAAAAAAAATCTTTACTTGTCCCAATAAATCTGGTTTATTATCTACAAACATAATTTATCTGAAAGATCACGATAAATATTGATATTTTGAGAAACGTTTCCAATAAAAATATTTCTCTACTGAGAAACTTTTCATTTACTAATTTACAGATAAAGCAACTACACAATTGTTCAATGACACGTGCGCGTATAAGTTTTTTAATTTCTCTTCGCTCTCGGCACTTGTATTATTTGTTTTGGTTAACATACAGTACCGAAGAAAAATAGTGAACTTAATTTCACACATTTTATTTGTGTAATGAATTTTAGATTAAAGGGATAATATTTTGTATCTTACAATAATTTTTTTATTTATATTCGATTGTGTTTTGTATATTATGAGAATGAAACATTGAACAACAACATGGATATTTTATCACAACACACGTAATACACAAAATTATTATGTGTGATATTCTTTTACCTTCTCAAGTTTCAATATCGTGGATAAACCGTATCTTAATTTTTAATCTTTACTGTAAATTTTACGCAAGCCCACAAAAAAATCCAATTGTCGATAAAATTGGATTTTTTTTAGTAATTATGTACAACCAACTAAATTACGCAATTGGCTTATCATTAGTATTGATTGATTAAAATGTATTTTGGTTTATTACACCGTATTAATTAAAAATCAAGTATTTGAACAAAAATAAAACGAAAAAAATTTGGTTGTCATACGCAAAGATGTATAACCAACCCCTTCAACATATTTTGGTTTACTAAAAAAGTAAAAAAGCATGCAAGAGCGGCAGTAAAAAATCTCGTATATTTTTGTTTTTCTTTTATTTGTTGTTACGGTGTAAAACTAAGTTGCTGCTTTAATTGGAATATTACTAAATGAAAAGTTATCTCAAAACAATTTTTTTTTTAAATAATTCAATAACAAAATATCCCTATTTATTTTTGACAATGTATTATTCAATTTAACTTGAACAATACAAACTATTTATTAAAAATAATGAAATTGTTGTTTTGTTGCCATGTATTTTTGTTCCGTATTGTATGGAATTGTCATTTCTTTTTGTATTTACATAAACCAACAAAATTATTACAAGAAATGGCTTGTTATTGTAGTGGTATTGAAGTAAAAGTTACAAAACAAAACAAAGAAATTATTATTTTTTGTATTTTCGTGTTTTCTCGTGTGGTAAAATCATGTGCCGATTATGACGCGTAAGTAAGCACTTAAGCAGTGTTACCAGACCGAATCGACAAAAAAACCTAAATTTGGCAAAAATAAAACTTAATTTCAAGTAAAAAAACTTTTTTATTTGTTTTAAATTAAATAACCCTTTCCTTTCTCGTATACACAATTGTGTATGTCAGTTCCAATTACTTCCAATTATTGAAGACCAGCATACACATTGATGCATACAGTGCACCTAAAATACTAAAATATTCTAAGTGCACTGATGCCTACTTAAATCTTGTTCGTATCTTGTTCGTTCGAGAAATAATATTATAAGTATAATAATAATAAAAAATAATGTTATCAAAAACAAATAATTAATATGTTATATAATTTATATGTTATCAAATTATAATGCATTTATCAAAAAGAATTCTAATATAACTAAGATCCGTTAAAATCCGGAAAACATTAGAATCTGTCATTATTTACATACACATTTGTGTATGGTAGACTTAAATTGAATTGTAGGAAGATTTTTTTTCTGGTCGGAAAAGGGATATGTTGGACAAGACCTTCAAGCAGAAATTGTTGAAAATACGCTAAAACATCAAATTTAGATTTAATTATCGTTATGAATCCGTTTTCTATACAAAATTAAATTTTTACTAGCTAATTTATATTTTTTTACATATTATTGTGATTTTGTGCACATTACATAAAATTTTTTTTTTTCGGACAAAAACTAAATCTTTTTCAACACAAAAAAACTTGCAAAAAAAGTTTAAGCTTGCAATATGGCAACGCTGCGCATAAGCAAAGTGGAGTTGTTGTTTAAAAACGGAAAATACTAAATGAAAATTTCGAAATACTAAATTTTTTTTTCGGGAAAATTGTCACCATAAGTTGATTATTTATAGTGATCACTGACAAAATAATTTTTTTTATTTTATTTATGAAATACAAGCGATTTATTGGCAAAATCTGCGAACTACCCAAGTATAACAAGACGAAACTCAAAATTGAGCTATCGTATTTGCCTTTGAAATATTACAAAAAAGACGAAGAATTATTACTTTAGTAGTGGTGCGTATATGTATACTGTGGTTTTACTACTGTCAGTGCCTATGTATGTGTATACATACACGCAGTGCTACTGTATACTGTGTTACCGCAATTTTTCTTTCGTAGCAATGTGTATAGCATGTACATGGTTTGTTTTTATTTTTCATGTTCACGACATGAGTTTGGTAATTTTATAAAATAGATTTTGTTAAAAAAATTTAAAGATGTGCGTTAATTTAAATAAAATTACATCAAAATATATTTTATATCTATTCAAATATTGTTTTCATAAATTAATTAATTTCTAGTTCAGTTTTAAATACCCAATACTTGGGTATTTATAACATTTTTACTATGCAACCGATTTTTTTTGTATGGTTTTGTCAGTTTTTGTTAAATAATACTCATACTAACGTCGGTAATTGTGGTGGTATTGCTTGAGACAATCTCGATGTTTACTAGTGCATCCCAAGTATTTTTACTTTCAATTTTCGTGGCGATATTCGTACTTAAGTACTAAACTTAGTCTAGTATTTTTCTAAGTTTGAGTTGCAATTTATTAAAATAAAACGTATGAAACGTGTCGCGATTATTCGAAACTGAACGAAACTCAATAAAGGAGAATTGTATACATGTATGTGTGAACAGAAAAGACAAAAAACAAAATGGCGGGAGCGAGGTTGTGCATGAATGTAAAATGCTATATTTGAAAATGTTAGAAGAAAAAGATGGCGGCATCCAAATGTGAGAGCAAAATAAAAATTTAGGTTTAAAATGAATATTTTTATTTTATTAAATTTGCGGTATAAAAATATGAAATACATATATACATATTATATACGAATCTAAATTATATTTTAGTTAATTTTTTAATTATTTTTTATTATTACACAATTTGAAATTATTCTTTGATTGTAATATTAAAAGTTTAAATAATTTTCCAAATAGGTACTATGATTATTGCACATCAAGTTTATTATTTTCGCATTTGTTTTCTACCTAAAAACTTAAAACTGAACTAGAAATTAATTAATTTATGAAAACAATATTTGAATAGATATAAAATATATTTTGATGTAATTTTATTTAAATTAACGCACATCTTTAAATTTTTTTAACAAAATTTTATAAAATTACCAAACTCATGTCGTGAACATGAAAAATAAAAACAAACCATGTACATTACACGCTATACACATTCCTACGAAAGAAAAATTGCGGTAACACAGTATACAGTAGTAACAACACAGTATACATATACGCTACAAACACTATCATTATAATATGAAGTTTAACTTTCGTTAATTTTGGATGAAAACGAATGAAAATACTATGCTCAATTTTTACTTTCGTTTTGTTATACTTGGGATACGACATATTTCTACAATGAGAGTTGTTACCCAAGTATAACAAAACGAAAGTAAAAATTGAGCATAGTATTTTCCTTCGTTTTCATCCAAAATTAACGAAAGTTAAACTTCATAATATAATGATAGTGTTTGTAGCGTATATGTATACTGTGTTGTTACTACTGTATACTGTGTTACCGCAATTTTTCTTTCGTAGGAATGTGTATAGCGTGTAATGTACATGGTTTGTTTTTATTTTTCATGTTCACGACATGAGTTTGGTAATTTTATAAAATTTTGTTAAAAAAATTTAAAGATGTGCGTTAATTTAAATAAAATTACATCAAAATATATTTTATATCTATTCAAATATTGTTTTCATAAATTAATTAATTTCTAGTTCAGTTTTAAGTTTTTAGGTAGAAAACAAATGCGAAAATAATAAACTTGATGTGCAATAATCATAGTACCTATTTGGAAAATTATTTACCCGGCGTCTACACTATGCAAATCCACTGATATTTTCTATCATGATAATTTATGAATGTATGTGTGTTTTCAATGTATTGATAAATTTTTTTTGCATCAAATATCATGTCTGGGCAATTTTGCTATCATGATAATTTCAAAATGTCAAACATTTCAAAATGTCAATTTTGTTAAATGTCAAAATAATATTTTTTTTTTTTTGGATTTATTTTATTTGCTTGGCTTGACCGTCACCATTCACATCACCAAAACACAAAAATTAAAGTATATTAATATGATAATTAAAGTAAATTAATATAGTCTTCATCAATTAGACAAGCGTCATTCGCAGCAGTTCAGGTTTTCTGGAAATGATTTCTTTGATGGTGGAGGCTTTACATTTTATTTAGAATTGTACATACTATTTAAAGCGAAAGGTGGTGAAGTAATGGTTGAACTGGATAGTATAGCTGCAATATCAGCAATTACTTCATCCATTAATTTTAGTTCTTCAAATAAAAACCATTTTGGGTCCTCTCCATCATAGGCGCTGCTCAATTTTTTTTCCTGCAATCTTTTTTTTTGTTGTACGTAAGTGTTTCGTAAGTTACGTATTTTCTTTTTAATTTTTTCTACATCATTGGTCAGTTCTTCTGAAATTTCTGAAATTTTTGCAAGTGCAAATTTTTTTCAAATCAGTTCTTCTATAACTTCTGGCCGAAATTGTTCACAAACACTCATTTTTCTATATAAATCGATTATTTAACTGCACTTTCCGTCGAAAAAAGTGACATTTTTATTAAATAGTGTAAACATAGAATAACATAAATAAAAAATAAAAATTAAAAATACGGGGTTTTCAGTTTTAATGAATTTCATATGGATGGGTACTGTCAATACGTCTTTACTCTAAAATTAATATTTATAATGAGGAAACCTAACCTCAAAACTTGACATTTCGTAATAATTTCATAATAATTTATCGTGAAATAGCCTCCTAATAATTTGCTGATAGTGTCAAAATTTGTATAACATACTCACACATACACTGACAAATTTGATATCATGATAGAAAATATCAGTGGATTTGCATAGTGTAGACGCCGGGTTAAACTTTTAATATTACAATCAAAGAATAATTTCAAATTGTGTAATAATAAAAAATAATTAAAAAATTAACTAAAATATAATTTAGATTCGTATATAATATGTATATATGTATTTCATATTTTTATACCGCAAATTTAATAAAATAAAAATATTCATTTTAAACCTAAATTTTTATTTTGCTCTGTAACATTTGGATGCCGCCATCTTTTTCTTCTAACATTTTCAAATATAGCATTTTACATTCATGCACAACCTCGCTCCAGCCATTTTGTTTTTTGTCTTTTCTGTTCACACATACATGTATACAATTCTCCTTTATTGAGTTTCGTCCAGTTACGAATAATCGCGACACGTTTCATACGTTTTATTTTAATAAATTGCAACTCAAACTTAGAAAAATACTAGACTAAGTTTAGTACTTAAGTACGAATATCGCCAGGAAAATTGAAAGTAAAAATACTTGGGTACAATAGTGAACAATGTAAATCTCATGAACGCACTCCGTGTGACATTTGCGAGGAATTGTAGCTAACTTTTTGTCAATGCATAAGGGTTTGCACATGCAATTTCGACATAGTAGGCTTTTGGCGGTATTTCATTTTACTTGACTATTTGTGCTTAAATCACATTAATTACGAAATTTAAAATTTATTTAATATTAAATATAAAAATTTTGGGTAAGATCAACAATACAGAACAATTAAATAAATAAAAATATTGTGTAGGGTTCAAATTTTCTAGGTTTAAAATGAGTCGTGGAAAAGTGACGAAAAATCCTTTAAAAAATGTGTTTAATGATGAACCGATTGCTAAACAACCTAAAATAATTATTAAATCAGCTGAATTACCAATTCCAAAAATAAATTGTGTTATTGGGCAAGTATTATCATGTGGTACCGGTGATGTTGGTCAACTAGGATTAGGAGAAAATGCAATTCTGAAGACTAGACCAACTATTGTTAGCACGCTAAACCGCGTTGTCGATGTATGTGCTGGGGGCATGCATAGTTTGTGTTTGACAGACACGGGGGAAGTAATCACTTTTGGGTGCAATGACGAAGGTGCTCTTGGTCGCGAAACATCAAGCGATTCAGAGTTGGAGTTTATGCCAGAAAAAATTACTTTGCCTGGTAAAGTTGTAAAAATTTCAGCTGGGGATTCGCATTCCGCGTGTTTACTGGAAAATGGAGTTGTACTGGCTTGGGGGTCATTTCGGGTATGTATTTATATTGTATTAAACTTAAGTAATTAAGACCTTTTAATTTTACTTAATCATTAGGGTTCAAATGGGAATATGGGTTTAACTTTAGAAGGAAATAAACGTTTCCCAATTGAAGTATTACCAAATATAGTAGTCGTTGATATTGCCTCAGGCTCTGATCATTTAATTATGCTAACTTCGACTGGCATAGTATATACAATTGGTTGTGGTGAACAGGGGCAACTTGGCCGCATAACAGAGCGATCGTCTTCTGGTAAAAGTAGGCGGGGAAAAAATGAACTATTGCAACCCGGTATAGTTTACAAGAAAGCAGAAAAATTGTTATGTGATAAAATTTGGGCAACGGCATATTGGTAATTTGATAAATTGTACAGTTTTTATCAGAAACGTCATGTTACTTTACCTGTGATTTAATTGTTTATTTCAGTACATTCGTAAAGAAAATTAATACGGATAAAGTTTATGCATTCGGATTAAACAACTACAATCAACTAGGCTTGGAAAAATCTGGCGATCCTCAGTTCGTTCCAAAACTAGCGAAATTCCAAAATGTTAAAAGTATTGCTGGAGGACAGCATCATACCATAATGCTAAACAATGACGGTAAGGCTTATGTGGTAGGAAGAAAAGAATATGGCCGCCTAGGACTAGGAAAAGTAGAAAGCGACATTGAGGATTTAACTATTTTGAAACCGTTGGAAAATATGAATATTAAATCTATAACATGTGGCGATGTTTGTTCATTCGCAATTGCCGATACAGATGAAGTTTACAGCTGGGGAATGGGCTCAAATCACCAACTAGGATTAGGAAGTGAAGATGATTATGATTTGCCACAGTTAATTACAGGAGCACAAGTGAAAAGTAAACAAGTAATCAATGTCTCAAGTGGTGGTCAGCATACTCTATTTATTGTTAAGGAAAAAGACATGAATGGCAGTGCAACTGGAGATGCAAAAATTACTGAGAACGTGGTATCAGCAAAAACTGCCTCGAGGCAGAAAATAATTGAAGAAACAATTCAATCTGGGGAAGTCACGAGTACTAAACGAGGTCGAAAATAACCTTATGTATGAATTACTTGTAAAATACTAAACAATTTCCCTTATTTATTACATATTACTACTTGATCTTTTTTATGATTTTGTTAATACATATTAAAGTTTAACAGATAATTACTATCCCCGTTTTTTTATTTTTCTCGTAAAGTATTGTGGCTGAGTAAAAGCGTCAACTTTCAAGTACATATTTATTTATTTAATAATCTTTACATAACAAAATGCATGTGTGACAAAACTACAAAAAAACTACCTAGGATCTTGACGTTCGTTCGAGTTACGTTTTTTGTTGCTATGTTTTTTTCGGATGTTGTGTTTAACGCACGCTTTTTTCCGTTTACGGACAGAATTAGAACTATCGGAGGACGACGATGAGGAAGTACTACTTGACGATGATGAAGAACTGGTGCTATCCGATGAATCGCTATCGCTTGATGTTTCAGAATCTGGTGTGGTCTCATGTTTCTGTTTTTTCAATTTCAAATTTTCTTTGATATTTTGTCGCTTACGTTTTGTTTGCTTTACTTCAGTTTCTCTTAATTTTGTTAGCGGGGTGACATACTGCTCGTCTGAATCGCTACTAGTACTGCTCACATCCAACAGAATTTCTTTATTCGGATCAACCTAACAATGTATCAAAAATATTATAGAATTTGATTTCAACTAATAATCTTACCTTCAAGAAATTTCGGCACTGGTAAGTTAAATGTCCTGCATAACCACATTTTTTACAAGCAGCTCGAACGGTTTCTTTATTGGTATTAGGGAAATTAAGGTTCATTTTATTTGATAGAAACTCAAACCAATTGCAAAATAACTTATAATTACAAATTAGAAATGAGACAATATTTTTAAGAATTGTTATTTTTACGACAGTTCATAAATCTAAATTCAGGGATTGAAAACAAAAATACTAAACCCGTGTAACCAAAATATGTAATGGTGGAAAGAGAACAAGGTGGAATATTGCGCATGTCAATGTGACGTCACTTGTAGCCAACAAACATGTGATTGACTTTTTTTGTATTATTTTTTTTTAAATAAATGGATAATAAATGTATTTTTTTTAAATAAAAAGCTTATTTAATTTTGATAAGTATAGTTGATAAAATGTTTTAATTATTTTCTGATTTTCAGTTAAAATCAAACAATTTCTTTTACTTAAATAAATCATTTAACAATCTCGAAATCCACATCAACTAAAAATTTGGGCCCTTCTTCAATTTGTAGCCAAACCCATCAACTACATATTTCTGGTAAGAACAGAAATATTTGACACTTCGTTTTTTAACTAGCGGATATCATAAAATAACAAATGAACAAAATCGAGATTTAATTTTAATTTGTAATATAAAGTACATAATCTATTTAAATAAATGAATTCTTAAGACCACGAATATTTTTGAAAATTGTAAATCGAAAACCATAGCTATAATATCGTGAATAATAATTTGTGAGCTGAATTTCTTTATATATGTACAGATATTTAGACGTTACAATTATTGCATAATAGCTACAGCCAGATACATAATATTTTGTTAGTAAACATATGTATTAACAATTTTATAGTTTTATGTTATATTCTCATTATTATTCTATTCTGTTTTTGCCGTCCGCTTGAAAAATATATCTCGACGGATTATTTCCTTAAATATTTCGACCATAAAATGAAACAAAAAGGATAAACCATACAAAAGTGTTTAGTTAAACCACTGAACAGAATTCTGGTCAGTGGTTAAACCATAAAAAATGACATAAGAATAGTAACTTTCATACATGTAAATGGTATTCTATCCATCATAATATTAAATTTTATGTAGCCGGAGCTAAGAGAGCACGACATATTTTACATTATATGCCTTTCCTTGTTTCGCATTATTTAAAAGCAAAACAACTCTATCGTATATTTTTTTACTTGCCTTGGTTTTATATGTATAAAAAAATTATGAATTGAAGGAAACAAAACGACATGGCAAAAGCAAGAAAAATTTTCCATACACATGCAGAAATTTTTTCGTAAAATTTATTTTTTACTTTATTAAATTATATTCGCCATATTCATGCAACTTAGGAAATATGCAATACATTTCTGATTAAATCGAATAAGAAATATGTTTATTTGTCATCCTTATCATTGTTTATCATTTTTAAGATAGTTTTCATTGTCAATTTTTCGTATTCTACTAATAGAATAGCGGAATCAGTCAGAACATAACAAAAAAATACGAATTTTACCGAACCCAATTGTTTTTATTTGTTTCAATTGTTTTTATTTTTGGTATTCCAACCAGCCAAAAATAATAATTTTAAGTAACAGCTGTTCGTTTACAAACAGTTGTTTTTTATTGTGAATGTCTTTTAGAGAAATTTCATATTTGTTCATGTTGTTATAAATTTTTATATATAAATTTCGTATTTGAAAATGTACACATACACGAGATGCTTTTACATCACAAAGAAAAAAGGAAATAAACTAATCAAAATTAAAATATTATAGCAGTAAAATAGCGTATACACTACGACTGTAATATCATACCATTAACAAATTAATTTTTAACAAAATTCACTAAAACACCACTTTTACTTTATCACACATTATTAAAACTAATCACATAATATGAAAAAATATTAAAACAGTTTTATTTAATAAATAAAATAGTAAACAAAAAAATGTACACAAAATAAATATGGCTTCCACCCGTATCAAAAATTTATCTTCTTTTGCTGTATATAAAACACAACAACAAATCGTACATATTTCTTATTTTCGAGCGAGAAATAGCGCGCACTATTTTTTTATTAAGTGACAGCTATAATTTAACGAAGGGGAAATTCGGTTTCTTTCGGTTTCTTACATGGAAATTAAGTTTGACTGGGTAATATTTTTTTATTTAGTTAAGCTTAGTACTCAGTTCGATTTCACGTGAAATTTCCATACGATTTTACCAAAGTGAAATTAGAAATGAAAAATTTCATTTCTGTTTTCGTTTTGTAGTACTCAGTTCTCCAACGAAAAAACCAAGTGTGTTCAATACATCAAAGATGGCGCGCATAAACTCTCCAAATTATTTTCATGTGAAAATAATCACCCCTATTCCCCTAGTCGCATCACTTCAAGTGACGTGACTACTCATCTTCCTGGTTACTAGATCGTTAAATCGAAACTTACAAAATAATTGTTCCATAATGTCGTTCTGGCTGTTTTTTTTAATCTTAGTATGCTGCTTTATATATATATATTTCCTTGCGACTGCTATCATTGCAAATGACAATTTCTATCACTTGAAATTTTGACGTGACAAATAAATAAAAAAAATATCAAACTATTGAAGCCAACTATGATTTAAAAAATTTTCATTGAGAGTTTTGCACCAAAATATTTAGTAAATTTTGATTTTAAGATCTAGTAACCAGGAAGAACCATAGTGACGTCGCATGAAGTGATACATCTAAGGGAATTGAGCTGAATGTCTCGGCACATTATTTTCACGCGAAATTTTGACATTTGTTTGTTTTTGGCAAAAAAGAAATTTTTTAATACCACAAATTCATAAATTTTAATTAAAGTCAATTTAATTTAAATTATTTACGTAAAATAAAGAAATTAATTTATGCATGTCTACAAATTTATACGTTAAAATTAAAAATTCTCCAAATAAAATTTCATTTCTATTTCACGCGAAAATAAATAGATTTTTGGAGACCGCGTTAAAATTTCATTTCACTTTGAACTGAGTACTAAGCTTTAAGTTTTATTTCTGACTGGTTCCGCTATGTATTGTATTTACTTGTTGATCGTCATCGTCCATCGTCCATAAAAGTGCACATGGTTTTATTTGTTAAATTTTTTATTTATTTTCTCAATAAGTCTATTGTGTATATTACGCAACAAATTTGAGTAAATATATAATTTAAATTTACGAAAACAATACGAAGAATTAGAATAACAACAATAAAATTTATGACATTACCCTCTAAAGAAATTTGCGAGGCCTCGCCAAATTGACTCAAAAGCGAGTCGCAAGCGAATTAAAAAATATTCAAAATAATAATAAGTATATACATAAATATATATATATATATATATATATATATATATATATATATATATATATATATATATATATATATATATATATATATATATATATATATATATATATATATATATATATATATATATATATATACTAGCTGACCCGGCGAACTTCGTACCGCCTCCAAATCAATAAATGTTTTTTAAAGTTATTAGCTTAATAAAATTGAGTTTTTTATTAAGATTAAATAAATTAAATGAATACTCCAAATTAATTAAATTCAATGAAATTACAAAAATCAAAATGAAATATATTTTAATTACATTGAAATGAATGTAATTCACGTGGCAGCAAGGCTTTCGTTTTATTGAATTGAATAGAAATGGTTCGCGTAGCATTATTGCACGACTTTCTTTTAAACTATTTGCTGGGTGAGTTGCAATTGAGTCGATTCCCTTCATTGTAGCACCTTGTGATATACGACATTTTTTGTTTTATTGTTAGGTGCGAGAACGAATAAAGCGGATGGTTTAGGTATGGTTAAATTTGCCATTTAAAACAAAGTCGGTTGGTTACACCATTTCATTTTTTTTTATTTTCCAATGTTTTAATAGTTATTATGCTATTCGGAACGGAGTCAAATCCAACAAAACAAAGATCATAAAAATCGGTCCAGCCGTTCTTCAGTTATAAATGGTGTAACTAACCCGACTTTGTTTTATATATATAGATAAGTAGATGAAATAAAAAAAAAATTGGATAAAAAATAAAATGGTAAATGTGCATGCAATGCAGCCTCCAGTCGGATTCGTATCCATTACCTTGCGGTCCTAGCGCCGAAGCTTTAACCACTGCACCACTCGTCACATAGAGACTACACCTACAAAACTCATATAAAAAAAGGTTTTTTTTTATTAGATTTTTGGGGCTTCCCTTTTGAGTTTTTCCGACTTTTCTTTTTTCCTAAACCACCACTGTATTGAGACGAACAAAATAAAAAAAAACAAAATGTACTAAATATATGAGAAAATGAATTTTCTTGATAACTTTTTTTTTGGTGAATTTTTCCAATGTTTTAATAGTTATTATGCTATTCGGAACGGAGACAAATCCAACAAAACAAAAATCATAAAAATCGGGCCAGCCGTTCTTCAGTTATAAATGGTGTAACTAACCCGACTTTGTTTTATATATATAGAAGATAAGTAGATGAAATAAAAAAAAAATTGGATAAAAAATAAAATGGTAAATGTGCATGCAGCCTCCAGTCAGATTCGTATCCAGTACCTTGCACCTTACACCTACAAAATTCATATAAAAAAGGTTTTTTTTTATTAGATTTTTGGGGCTTCTCTTTTGAGTTTTTCCGACTTTTCTTTTTTCCTAAACCACCACTGTATTGAGACGAACAAAATAAAAAAAAAACAAAATGTACTAAATATATGAGAAAATGAATTTTCTTGATAACTTTTTTTATGGTGAATTTTTCCAATGTTTTAATAGTTATTATGCTATTCGGAACGGAGACAAATCCAACAAAACAAAAATCATAAAAATCGGTCCAGCCGTTCTTCAGTTATAAATGGTGTAACTAACCCGACTTTGTTTTATATATATAGATAAGTAGATGAAATAAAAAAAAAAATTGGATAAAAAATAAAATGGTAAATGTGCTGCCAGCCTCCAGTCGGATTCGTATCCAGTACCTCGCGGTCCAAGCGCCGAAGCTTTAACCACTGCACAACTCGTCACATAGAAACTACACCTACAAAATTCATATAAAAAAGGTTTTTTTGTATTAGATTTTTGGGGCTTCCCTTTTGAGTTTTTCCGACTTTTCCTTTTTCCTAAACCACCACTGTATTGAGACGAACAAAATAAAAAAAAAACAAAATGTACTAAATATATGAGAAAATGAATTTTCTTGATAACTTTTTTTTTGGTGAATTTTTCCAATGTTTTAATAGTTATTATGCTATTCGAAACGGAGACAAATCCAACAAAACAAAAATCATAAAAATCGGTCCAGCCGTTCTTCAGTTATAAATGGTGTAACTAACCCGACTTTGTTTTATATATATAGATAAGTAGATGAAATAAAAAAAAAATTGGATAAAAAATAAAATGGTAAATGTGCATGCAGCCTTCAGTCGGATTCGTATCCAGTACCTTGCGGTCCAAGCGCCGAAGCTTTAACCACTGCACCACTCCTCACATAGAAACTACACCTACAAAATTCATATAAAAAAAGGTTTTTTTTTATTAGATTTTTGGGGCTTCCCTTTTGAGTTTTTCCGACTTTTCTTTTTTCCTAAACCACCACTGTATTGAGACGAACAAAATAAAAAAAAACAAAATGTACTAAATATATGAGAAAATGAATTTTCTTGATAACTTTTTTTTTGGTGAATTTTTCCAATGTTTTAATAGTTATTATGCTACTCGAAACGGAGACAAATCCAACAAAACAAAAATCATAAAAATCGGTCCAGCCGTTCTTCAGTTATAAATGGTGTAACTAACCCGACTTTGTTTTATATATATAGATAAGTAGATGAAATAAAAAAAAAATTGGATAAAAAATAAAATGGTAAATGTGCTGCCAGCCTCCAGTCGGATTCGTATCCAGTACCTTGCGGTCCAAGCGCCGAAGCTTTAACCACTGCACAACTCGTCACATAGAAACTACACCTACAAAATTCATATAAAAAAAGGTTTTTTTTTATTAGATTTGTGGGGCTTCCCTTTTGAGTTTTTCCGACTTTTCTTTTTTCCTAAACCACCACTGTATTGAGACGAACAAAATAAAAAAAAACAAAATGTACTAAATATATGAGAAAATGAATTTTCTTGATAACTTTTTTTTTGGTGAATTTTTCCAATGTTTTAATAGTTATTATGCTATTCGGAACGGAGACAAATCCAACAAAACAAAAATCATAAAAATCGGTCCAGCCGTTCTTCAGTTATAAATGGTGTAACTAACCCGACTTTGTTTTATATATATAGAAGATAAGTAGATATATTATATATATATATATATATATATATATATATATATATATATATATATATATATATATATATATATATATATATATATAATATATATATATATATATATATATATATATATATATTATATATATATATATATATATATATATATATATATATATATATATATATATATATATATATATATATATAGTATATATATATATATATATATATATATATATATATATATATATATATATATATATATATATATATATATATATATATATATATATATATATATATATATATATATATATATATATATATATATATATATATATATATATATATATATATATATATATATATATATATATATATATTATATATATATATATATATATATATATATATATATATATATATATATATATATATATATATATATATATATATATATATATATATATATATATATATATATATATATATATATATATATATATATATATATATATATATATATATATATATATATATATATATATATATATATATATAATATATATATATATATATATATACAATATATATATATATATATATAT
>OW052221.1:151220594-151380002 GCA_932526605.1 Nephrotoma flavescens | reverse complement strand
TATATATATATATATATATATATATATATATATATATATATATATATATATATATATATATATATATATATATATATATATATATATATATATATATATATATATATATATATATATATATATATATATATATATATATATATATATATATATATATATATATATATATATATATATATATATATATATATATATATATATATATATACGAATTTATAAATAAAATAAATATATACGAATTTATTGAAACCAACGTTTTGAATTTTATTTTTCAGACATTATATTTATGAAAGAATTGATCGAGAAATAAAAAGCTGCTCGCGTAAATGATTCACTTTAACGTCGCCTGCATTTCATTCTTGTTTCGCCAGTAACTTGCTTTTAATTCACCCGCACGTCGTAAATGACTCTAATGTGAAGAGAATACGAACTACCAATACATTTACATGAGCTCGCGTTCATTTTAATTTCCATACGTCAGGTGAAACACTAAAGACTCGCTTTTGACTCGCCAAGGCGAGTCGTTTGCAAGGTCTTTCATATAAGAATGACCTCGCTTGTGACTCGCTTGCGATTTACCATGTTTAAAGGGTAGTTCATGTACCTACATACCAATTTCTGTATATTCCTACGAACCATTAGTCCCTTTAGGCCGCATTTACCTAATTTTATTCAGCCAAACTACACGATAATTTGGTTTCTGGATTCAAACTAAGTCGCAATAGATTTTAATTTTTAATTTAAACCCTTATTTTAAATTAAACCATTAAATTTTTTTATGTTGTTTTATTCTGTTCTCTCGAAAATAAAATTTAAACAAAAATCTACATCTCAAAAATGTCCTTAAACTTTTTTATTTTCATTTCAATTTTTTCATTTTGTATTCACGAACAAAATTTTTACGTCGCAGCTGCGACATAAAATTTTTGTTCGTGAACCCAAAATGAAAAAATTGAAATGAAAATAAAAAAGTTTAAGGACATTTTTGAGATGTAGATTTTTGTTTAAATTTTATTTTCGACAGAACAGAATAAAACAAGACAAAAAAATTTAATGATTTAATTTAAAATAAGGGTTTTAATTAAAAATTAAAATCTATTGCGACTTAGTTTGAATCCAGAAACCATATTATCGTGTAGCGTGGCTGATTTACAGCAGCTCGATTCTGGTTTTTCCTATAGGAAAAGGAATTAGGAAAAATATTTTCATAGTATTTTTGTCAAAAATATCATTTTTTGGCCTACTGAGAAATCAAGTTTGATCTAAAATTTTATAATTTAGGAAATATTTTTTCCGTATCGAAATTGAATAGGAAAAATATTCCCAATTTAATTTTGTTTTTGAAAAAAGTTACACTAACTGTTTACCATAGCATGCCAGAAAAAATATTTTTGTGACAAAAATACTATGAAAAATTATTCCTAATTCCTTTTTCTGTAGGAAAAACCAGAATCGAGCTGCACAGCTCAAGAAAAGCTTCGAGCGCTATATTTTCTATTGAGCTCAATGCAACATTAAACTTTTACCTTAAGAGCATCTCTCGCACTGAACAAAAAAAAAAATTAAATTGAAACCAACTTCGTTTTATTTATCTTCATACTTATATTAAACCGATAAAATTAGCTCTTATTTGCTTTTTAACATGTTTGGTCTAGAAAATGACAACAAAAAACCTGATTTTGAAATGTAGCTAACTTCATTAGTCTTTTCTTAAAGCAAAAGTTTGCTAACTTTTTCCAAGGTAAAACCGAAATTTTTTTTTGTCTCAAGTTTTATTTTCAAACAAACTTGTAAGGCAAAAGGAAAAGTTTTTCTATATATATATATATAGCCCTGTTACTAGGGAATTGGTACGATTTGAAAAGTAATTTATACTAAAATTTCAATTTACCGTACTAATCGATTTACCTGAGAATTGGTCCACAGCCATTGTAATGGAATCTCCATAAAAAAATTATACTACACAATTTAAATTTTATTTAATTAGTGAAAATAGATACCGAGATATGTAAGTATAAAAAGGTAACATTTCAATTTGTTTCAGTTTTGTAAAATCTTTAAAACATTTTAAATCTCTCCTACTGTACAATTGAAGAAAAATACTTATAACCTTTTATATCTTCACCACAGTATTGTATGAACTCATTTTTATTAATACTATGTATACATATTTTTTCTCACTTCATTGGGGGTTTTCAGACGTTGAAAAATAGCCAGTGTCATAATACCATTACATTCTAATAATTTTCGTGCCAAAATTTGTATTTGAAAATTTATAATAATGGTCTTGAATTAATAATAATTATTAAAACAAACAAATTAGAAAATTATATAACAGCTTATTTTAAAAATATTTGTTTTATTTATTTTATTGTAAGTATATAATTTAATATCTTAAAATTACAGTACACAATTCAGGCATAGTTTTTCTATCTTCATTTAAAGTAGCTTGTCGATTGCTCGATTTGTTGGTGTTCTTGGGAATTGTTATCAAACATTGGTTCTGAAAGTATATTAAAAAAGCAAATGTTTATAGAATCAAACATTACCAAATATATATATATATATATATATATATATATATATATATATATATATATATATATATATATATATATATATATATATATATATATATATATATATATGTATATATATATATATATATATTACAAAAATTTCAACTTCATATATTAAAATATATGGATATATGGATACAACAAATAATAACAATAAATAATATAGTGCATCGTGAATATATTACCCCCAAGATATTACTTAATTAAGGAAGATTTCTGCAAATTATTTATCACTAGGATCAAGTTTCATAATCTGATGTTATTTTGATGCAAAAAATGCCTACTGGGGATCAAGAGTAACCTCTAAAAAAGAAAGGGAGCTGTTCGTAGCAGGACGACTATGAAGATGCGAGTTTTATTCTGGAGATCAACCAACTATTTGGCCTACGGATATGAACAAAATACCCGATACCATAGACTTCTTTATCACGAAAGGTGGAGACGAAAACATATACTTGTAAAGTAGCGAGGGGATTGTGTCGGATCATAAGCCTATTATTATAAAAATCAGTGCAACGACTTTTTTCGAAAACTAGTCCACCTTGGTTAACTAATAACAAAACCTTCTGGGAGAAATTCCAGAAACTAGCTAGCTGAAGGTAATTCTAATCTTCAGGGGCCAATTAAAAATTCAGTACAGCTAGAAGAAGAACTAGAACAACTCAACAACAGTACTCAAGGGTGGCGTGGAGTAGCACCCCCTGAAGTTCAAAGGAAATGCCCCGAAATGTTATTTATCGTCTGATATAAATGATGATGATTGATTTAAACTTTAGATTCCACCAGTTAAAAATGAAGATGGAACTTGAACTAAAACCCAGTATTCAAATTTTCCGGTGAGTGG
Source organism: Nephrotoma flavescens (assembly GCA_932526605.1). Lineage (NCBI taxonomy): Eukaryota > Metazoa > Arthropoda > Insecta > Diptera > Tipulidae > Nephrotoma > Nephrotoma flavescens. The sequence goes on along the minus strand of OW052221.1, from coordinate 151,376,579 downwards.
CAAATATTGTTTTAATTCCATACTAAATTCCGTACTACATAATATCAAAGACACTTAAATATCGATTTGGTAATATTACTGCGTGCATGCGTGTATTTTTGTTTATTTTAATTTCACGTGTTGTTTTATTTTAATGATTTTTAAATATTACAGTGACATTAATTTTATTTAGTTTAATTATAAAATGGTTGCGATTGAATTGGACTAAAGAGGCAATAAAAATGAGTTTTTCCATGACGTCGCCATTTACATATCTACGCATTTTTTGTACGTAAAATGTTTTTGTTTTATTTTTTTAAGATGCTGAGTGAAAATCTAACAGATGGATGGCGAGTGAACATGTCAATCAAGGGTATTGATTGACATGTTCACTCGCCATCCATCTGTTAGATTTTCACACAGCATCTTAAAAAATAAAACAAAAACATTTTACGTACAAAAATTGATTAAATAAAAAAGAAATATGTATTGAATATCTGAACGAAAATATAAATATTACAACAAATAGTTCTTTTTAATTTTAATAGAAAATTATAATTAATCCCATGTAAAAGTGCTATGGAAAGCCGTTCTATTTACATGTGGGAAAGTGTGTTAAATTAGTACGGAAGTATATTATGGAATATACCCGAGTTTCCGACGAAATTCTACCTCATTTCCACTTTGATTTTATCTCTTTTTAGTCGGGATTCGCACCTATACTGGAATGTTTGTGACACTTTTCTTTGGCGAGTAGTGCGGGATTCTGCCGGCGTTGCATATTGCGAAGTGCAAAGCGAAAAGCTGCATTTTTGGAACCCACCTTAAGAACATGTTTTAGCCTTTATCTGGACAAACAGCAGATGAAAACATACCACTAGTAAATAAAGCGGATAACTACACAATATACCTCTTGTCGCATTACAAGAAATACGAGAAAAGAGGAAATCAAACTTAACCTAAGCGCAAAGATTTCCGGGATAAGACTTTACAGGATACATATAACATTACAGGATACATATAAAGCCAACAAGCCATTAAATGACAAAAATTCGTATATCACTTTTCCGGCCTGCCATCACAATCGTGTGGGTCTTAATCGTGTACGAAAGAGAATCATGTCAAAAAATAACACTATAACTATAATAATAATAAAATAATTAATATGTTATATAATTTATATGTTATCAAACTATAATGCTTTTTTCAAAAAGAAACCCGATTTAAGATCCGTTATAATCCGGAAGACATTACAATGTTTTTTACACATTTATGCTTGGTGGACTTTTATTTTGTAGAATTTTTTTTTTTCAAATCAAACAAATCTTATTCCACCACAACAATTTGGCTTCAGAGAAAACCATTCAACAATAGAACAAATACATCGAATTACAAAAAACTATGTACTCTCAAGGAGATGTGTAGGTGTGTGTATAGTGCGTGTGTACAGTTTACTTTCATTTGAAGGATGAAAAAATTAAAGTTTACTTATCAGATTTTTTCATACTGTAGACTCTAATTTTTCTAATGTTCTTTCAAAAATTGCATCAATGGTCCTCCAGTATCTCGTAGTAGATATATTTCGATCTGAGTTCACGTGCAAATCGATTTCGTCTCGGAACAGTTTATAAGTAGTTCAGCTTGAGGAGCAACAAAATTAATATTGAAATTCCCGCTCATAATCATCGGCAAAAGAGAATTAGAGAATTTTTCGAATTCTTTCAGAATATGGAGCAAGGGCGAGATGTATGATCTTAATTATGTCTTCGACAGTTTAATTCTGCGAGATGTTTACAACTATACCGAAAGCATGTTATTTCCATCGGGAAGCAGGTTGTGTTATTACGCCCATAGTTGTTTGCCCAACGATGATTTCCTTATGCGAGATGACTGTATGAGTTCTACTTGAATTTTTATATATTGCTACTCTTGCAGCTCGCTGACCATTTCTCTTGATCTGAGCGCAGTATTCAAAATTTGGAATATTAGTTAGCATTCGTCATTGTGTAGCCAGGTCTCGGAAAGCAAGAGTATTGAGCATCCCTACGTAACTGTATCAGTTAGATCGAAGGGATGTGACCTGAGACTATGGCAGTTCAATGTTAAAAACGAGAAGAACATCTTGAGCTGTACTTAGCCGGCTTGTGGTCCGGCACACGCACACAGGTACGACTGGGAAATTATTACGCTTAACAATAATTGTCCGATTGTTGTTTTGATAAACAGTTGAGCTTTTTCTAGAAATGGGCACCAAACATCGGTCGATATTCATTTTCGGCGCCCATCCAGCTTTAAGCCGCCTGACCTTCTTGCCAACTTGTGAATTTGGACCGAAATCCATCCAGAGTCATTTGACATTTTGACTGTTGACGTTTTCATAGTTGGCCAGGATGGCTCCATTCGATATACTTCAGACAGCCCATAGTTCCATTTGCAAGACCATCTGTCACGTTTTTATTGGTTTTGATTAGTTAAAGCCCACCTATGACAAATGGAAGTTCGTACGGCAAACTGTTTGTGTTCATTATGCTCATTTTATGGTTCTTTTGACGGGTGAATGCTAACTGCTCGATAGTATCGCAGCCGATAAAGACATCTGTCGCAATAGATGTGTTTTGTCCTGTGTATTGAGCGCAGCTAGGATTGACTTCGTTGTTGCCCCAAAATAGTCTCAAACCATGTGGTTAAAGGTCATTCGTGCGTTCTTGAGTAAAGAAACTTAACTCGATAAGATGCTGTTCAGCCTGATCGAGCTTCTGATTAGAGTCAGTTTTTATTAGCATCCGAGAGAATGCCGTAATTTGATTGCTCATGACTTCATTTAGTTTATAAAATTGGGGCCCTCGCCACAGTGTAGGACCAACAATGAACTGCCTAATTTGCGTTAACTAGAGATAGCTGTCTCAAATCACCGAATCAACCTGTTGTAAAAGTTCCTTTAGGATCATTCTCACTTTATCAATAATAACAGCGCGAACGTACTTAAATATAGACCGAATCTGAAGAACGATCTTATTACTATAAAGTTTTTTTTTTTTGTTTTTTTGATAGATGGAAATATCGATGGATTCTATTTCATTTTTTAGATTTTTTTTTTTTGTTTTTCCCTACTTTTTGTTTCTTTTCTTTTCAATGAAGATATTTACACGAAGCATGATGAAAAGAGAACAAGGTGGAATATTGCGCATGCTAATGTGACGTCACTTGTATCCATCAAACATGTGATTTCGGGTTTTTTTTATTATTTTTTTAAATAAATGGATAATAAATGTATTTTTTTTTTCTAAATAAAAAAGCTTATTTAAGTTTGATAAGCATAGTTGAACAAAATTTTTAATTATTTTCTGATTTTCAGTTACAATCAAAATTATTTTAACTTAAATAAATCATTCAACAATCTCGAAATCCACATCAACTAAGAATTCATTTCAATTATTAATTGGTACGCTCACAGTAAATAAATTCGTTGCAATCAAAACCACAACTAAATAGATATTTAGACCTAACATAATATTTTGTTAGTCTATAGTTTTATGTTATATACTCAAGTTGGCTTGAAAAATATATCTCGATGGATTATTTCCTTAAATATTTCGGTCATAAAATGAAACATAAAGGGTAAACCGTAAAAAAGTGTTTAGTTAAACTGTAATAATCAAAATTAAAAAAAAATATTAAAAAAATACGCTTATTGCAGATTTATTTAAATAATAATTAATCGAAAAATCGACAAATTTAATGTAAATTTTCGTTTTGTTGGATACAAGTGACGTAATGCACACAAAAAGACGAAAATGAAACATGGGAATATTTCACCTCTTTAACCCATATTAGCCCAAATTAATTTTTTTTGAATAAAATATAAAATATGTATAGTAATTATTTCGTATAATGAATTTGGAAAACAAAAAATTGTTGGAAAAATAAAAAACAACCGTTAGGTAACTGAAATGCAAGAAAATAAAAACTGCAAAAAATAACAAATTACCTTTAAAGTCCTTGAAATTATGTAACAAAATATAATTGCAAATGTGTTCTGTAAAATTATGGTAATTTGAATAATTCACCTGTGCACAGCTGCGATTGAAAAAACCTATACTAAATATGTTTTCGAAAGGATTTTTATTTAAAAAAAATATTGCAGTAAAAATATTCCGTTATAATTTCTCTAACTCTCTTTTTAGGAGATGTTTTGTATTGATCTACAAATAGATCGCTGGGCTAATATGGGTTAATGTTTGTTCATCATGTACACAAACTCCGTCATTTCCGTTCGTCTCGTTTACAAGTTTACTCTAATATAAAACTTTTTGGTAGGCGCGAGTAAAGATGTTTGCACATTAGAAACATAATAAATGATGTATAGTTGAAAATAGGAAAGTATGTTCATGTATCTTCTTGGCGTAAGGTTAGGTATGTGTAATAGCGGAACCAGTCAAAAATAAAAACTTAACTAAATAAAAAAATAAGAATGCGATAAATGGCATTTCAATGTTATTACCCAGTCAAACTTAATTTTCATATTAGAAATCGAAAGAAACCGAATTTCCCCTTCGTTAAATTTTTGTTGTCACTTAATAAAAAAATAGTGCGCGCTATTTTTCGCTCGAAAATAAGAAATATGTACGATTTGTTGTTGTGTTTTATATACAGCAAAAGAAGATAAATTTTTGATACGGGTGGAAGCCATATTTATTTTGTGTTCATTTTTTTGTTTACTATTTTATTTATTAAATAAAACTATTTTAATGTTTTTTCATATTATGTGATTAGTTTTAATAATGTGTGATAAAGTAAAAGTGGTGTTTTAGTGAATTTTGTTAAAAATTAATTTGTTAATGGTATGATATTATAGTCGTAGTGTAAACGCTATTTTACTGCTATAATATTTTAATTTTGTTTAGTTTATTTCCTTTTTTCTTTGTGATGTAAAAGCATCTTGTGTATGTGTACATTTTCAAATAAGAAATTTATATATAAAAATTTATAACAACATGAACAAATATGAAATTCCTCTAAAAGACATTTCACAATAAAAAACAGCTGTTTGTAAACAGCTGTAACTTAAAATTATTATTAAATTACTATTAAAATTTCATCTAAAAATGATCCAACCTATGGCACCAAAATTAAGAGGACTTCCAAAAATTCACAAGGAAGGCACACCAATACGACCACTAATTAACTACACAACCGCACCGTCGTATAAACTATCCAAATATATGAACACATATTTGAATAATAAACTAAATATCCGCGGCCTCACCTCTGTGAAAAACAATTTAGAACTAGTTAACAAGATCAAAAACGTCACTATCCCAAATAATGGAAAATTCGCTTCATTTGATATCTCTAACATGTACGGTAACATCCCGATCATTGAAACCATCAACATCACAAAGCAATTGTTAACCAGCCAAAAAGTGGATCCAATTGAAATTACTCAAGTAATTAATATACTTGATGTCATCACACAACAGAATTATTTCACGCACAATAATACATTTTATAAGCAAGATGAAGGATTGCCTATGGGAAATCCTATATCTGGAACTCTCGCTGAAATATACTTTAACAATTTTGAACAGAAATACATTTTCAACGATGTCAATAAATCACGACAACAAATTATATATTGGTATAGATATGTGGATGATATTTTATTATTGTTTAACGGGACAACAAGACAGCTTAAAAATGTACACAATTACATCAACAGTATACATCCAAATATTAAATTCACATTGGAAATGGAAACAAATAAACACATCAATTTTCTAGATCTCACTGTCACCAACACTTGCGGAAAACATGAATTCAAAATATTTCGAAAACCCACACAAACAAATCAGACAATACATGCTTCTTCATATCACCCACAACATCATAAATTATCTGCTTATCAACACATGATTACTCGTCTCAATCATATTCCCATGAACATCGACGACTACAAAAATGAATTAAAAATCATAAAACACATAGCCATTTGTAACGGATACAACGAAAATTTGATCGTAAAAATGAACCAAAGATTTCAACATAAAGCACATACAAACTCACTCACTACATTAACAACAGAGAGAGAAGAGATATCTAAAAAATACATTGCTATAGAATACAACAGATCAACGATGAATATTTTGAACAAAATATTCAGAGAATATAATTATGTTTTAGCATACGGCACCTCAAATAGCATTTTACAACGAGCAAACACCATTAAAAACACTCATAATACATGCAATAGTGGAGTGTACAAATTAAATTGTAGCGATTGTGACGCATTTTATATCGGCCAAACGGGTCGAAACTTCAACACAAGGTTCACAGAACATATAAAAGAAATCGGTAAACACAACTGCAAATCTAACTTTGCACAACATCTAAATCAAGAACAACACAATTACACCAGTTACGATCACAATTTAGAAATAGTACATCGTGCGAGAAAAGGAGATAGACTCAACAGGCTTGAAGAATTCAACATATACCAACACAGATTCAACCCTTTGTTGTTAAATGACAAAATGCCATACAACCACATTTACGACCTGGTTATAAAAAGCCTGACCAGTCGATAGAAAAATCAAAATATTTTTATAAGTTGACAAAGAGCCTAGGCGCTCGAAACTATATAGTACTTTAAAATAAAGTTTTAATTGTCACTTTAAGAAAGTAAATGTTTTTGTTTTTATTTATTTATATTTAAAATTATTATTTTTGGCTGGTTGGAATACCAAAAAAAAAGAAAAACAATTGGGTTCGGTAAAATTCGTATTTTTTTTTGTTCTGTTTTTATTTTTGACTGGTTCCAGCATAATACCGTTTTCGCTAACACAAAAATGTTGATCCATTTTTGATCCAAAATGGCTTCTTTGTTTACATTTTTGTCTTTTTATTTTTTGATTTTGGATCTGTTGGATTTTTTTTGATGTTTACTCACGTGATATTGTGTGAGTAAACGTCAAAAATATCCAACAAATTTTTTGGATTTTATTTTTGATCCAAAATCAAAAAATAAAAAGACAAAAAATGTAAACAAAGAAGCCATTTTGGATTAAAAATGGATCAACATTTTTGTGTCAGCGAAAACGATATAAGTAAGGCTTGGAATATAAATTACAAAGAGACTTACTAAAGCCGTTTTATGAAATAATAAAATCTTTCATATTCAACCGATACTTTTGTGTTAAATTAGATGACGAATAATCAGAAATAAAGAAAATATCAGCAGGAGTGCCACAAAGTAGCGTTCTGGGACCAACTTTATATGTTCAATATACCTCGGACCGGCCAACGATCGAGGAGACTAACATATCAACGTTTATGAATGATACGGCGAGCTTAGCAGTCGCTGATAGAATAGAAGGATCCACTAGAAAATTGGAAAGAGCAATTAATATTGTCAGTACTAGGACGGAGACATGGCGGATAAAACTTATTGAATCAAAATCATTTCACCAACGAAAACGTCAACTGGATACTAGTAGAACTGAACTCCCAGTGTGCCTCATGTCGAGTTTTTCGGCTAAATTATAAACTAAATGTTTTCGAAGTGACCTTACGCCGTCAGATTACAAACGAAAAGTCTGCTCGCGAGGTAACTTTTCAATTGAGTTGTCAAATGTCATTATTTGGCATTTATTACAAATGTGTTATGTTTATTAATTTTTACGTGACTCTTTTTTTATTTTTAAACATTTCGTAGTTTTTAATAACATTTGCAAATAATACAACTTCCATATCATCTTCCATTATTTTAATTTAATTTAATATTTCGTTTATCAAGGCACTTGGACCGGGAGGTACTGGGTTCGAATCCCATCAGAGGCTAGATGCAAATCGAATTTTCATCATCGATTACAATCGTTGATGTTAATAAACACAACTAAGACCCTCTGATGAAGTGCAGAATTCAGCGCCGACCCACCGTCCATGCCAATGTACAGGTTGACATAGAGCTTGCAATGTGCAGGTGGTATACTGTAGTTGTGTGAGTTGGTGAATAGATGAATGGGTTAATGATGTGGCGTGAATGCGTGGTATCACAATGGGCCAAATATGGCCTAAGTTTCAACCACTGAAACCTAACCTAACTTTCGTTTATCGACGAAAAGTCGACAATTTACTATTTTGAATAGTCAGGCACAGCTTGTTTTCTTGAGGTTACTGCTACCTATGATTCTAAGGTACACAGCGTTAGGCAGGACTCTAGACGCGAAGGTAAAATGCAAAGAGCATGTCAAAAAGAAGAAAGAAGAGTTAAACATTAAATATAGAAAGATGAATTGACTCTTAGGAAGAAATTCTTGCATAATAAATTGCTGGCAAATTCTACAATCTGTGTAAACTTACGAGATTCAGCTATAGGGCTGTACAAAAAATACGAAAGTCAATATAATCCATTCATTCGAAAGCAAAGTCCTACATGGAATAGGAATACGTAAAACAGACAACCTCCATAGAGATCTGAAGATGAAAAAATAAATGACACGTCGTTTGGATGATACAAACCCGGTAAGTCTGCTTTGAAGGAAGAAACCACTTATTAGAAACAAAAATCTTATTATTATAACTTTCATCTCATTTGCACTGATTTACTTTATTCAAAATTTACTAATAAATTAATTAATTAATTTGCAGCGATTTCGAAATGTCGGCCCTAAAATCCATTGATTGTGTTTTTAGATAACTCGGAATATATTGAATCTCCAAATAATTATATAAAGCTTATTTCATAAAGCAACTCCCCATTTTGACTTTAAGCAAAAGTTGTAACATAAGTGATATTCCATTTCAAAATGATAAGCTTATGATAAAATCCAATAATCTCGCGAATCAGATTAAGTTTCTCTTTTGCTCCGAAATTATTAATCAACTCGTTAGTATATTAAAAAAATAACTATTCTAAAAAATATACATGTACTGGTAACGTCTTTTATCAAAATATTTAAGTTTACTTGTTTTATTATTTTAACAAACGTTTGATAATAATTTGAAGTTCACAAAATTCTCGGACACAGAATAAAATTCCCAAAAGTCAGGATGGTTGTTGGATATATCCAAATTTTAGGCATCCAAATTATGTATACTCCAATAGTGATCAATATTTTGTCCATAATCTAACCTATATCACAAGAGTTTCGATTTAATCGGATAATTCTTTTAACAAATGGTTCGCATAAAATATATGTAACAGTATCCATAAACCGAACACATGAATGAGATCATAAATCGTTTTTTTCACTTTAGAATTCATCATACGTCATTGATGGAAGGATCAATCCCTTCTGTACTGTTCGCCTCTGACTGCTCTCATTGTCACGCTAATGACGTCAATTTATGTATAATACTTTCAACACTATTTAAACACGCTCTTAAAAATATGACTAATACGTCGGGTAATTAAATGTACTTCAAGATATCTTGAATTTTGCTACTCAACCGATGACTAATCGCTTACCTCCCCGCCCCCCACTTTATAAACAACCGATGGTTGGGACGATCCAATGCCTCCTAAACTACAAGCCTCTTACTACTCTCATTTTTCGCACATGACGTCAATTTATGTCTAAACTGAGACTGCGCAGTAATAGTGTTAAGATATTTACACTAACAAAACAACTAGAGAAAACAACAAAAACGTCGACATAGCGTGTCGTCATCATTTGGTGTAAGCGGCCTGTAGTTTAGGAGGCATTGGACGATCAATAGATTATTTGTTATTGCCTATTTTTTGTATTATTTTCTTTTATTTCTATTTTGCTTTTTCCTACTATAAAATATAACCAAATTTTTATTTTTAACAAGCCGAAATTGATCGAGCGGTTTTTTAAACTTTTAGAAATTTTTTTTTTACATAAAATATTGAAAATTAAATTTTTGCGAAATAACTGCTAATAAAAATGTGTTTATTAAGTGTTATGTATAAACACAGTTGGCAGAAAATTAAATTAAGTGTAAATATCGTAATTTAATTTTCCCGCCAACTGTGTTTCTACATAACACTTAATAAACACATTTCATCGCCTTGTTTCGAAGGAAGACTTTACAACATCCGTACCTCGAATCGAGAATTAAAAAAATATTTCGTTAAGATTAGAAAATAGGTTATCCAAAAAATTAAAGCAGACAATTAGAAATGATTTTAGTATGTTATACGTTTGATAGGGTCCCATTACTGGTCGCTTTGCGCTCTAACCCCATTTCGCCTCTTTATGCTGTATTACGGCGACTTTTAGTAATTTCAGATGTTAGCGAACTTTGTATTACGTTTATCGGACAAGTGGTGCAGTGGTTAAAGCTTCGGCACTTGGACCGTGAGGTACTGGGTTCGAATCCCATCAGAGGCTAGATGCAAATCGAATTTTCATCATCGATTACAATCGGTGATGTTAATAAACACAACTAAGACCCTCTGATGGAGTGCAGAATTCAACGCCGACCCACCGTCCATGTCAATGTACAGGTTGACATGGAGCTTGCAATGTGCAGGTGGTATACTGTAATTGTGTGAGTAGGTGAATAGGTGAATGGGTTAATGATGTGGCGTGAATGCGTGGTATCACAATGGGCCAAAAAATGGCCTAAGTTTCAACCACTGAAACCTTGTAGGACGTATGGTTCGGATTAGCTGAAAACCATTTCCAGATGTACCTTTTTCGGCTTACCGAAAGCGGAATCGAGTGTTGCAATTTTTCAATTGTTTTTTATATAATTTATAATCTTTATATTTCTTAATAATTCGTCTAATTCATAATCTTACTAACTTTAGCTTGACAAACGATTCTCTGCTAAGTAGAACAGCGGGAGCACTCAATTTTTTGTTTCAATTTCGAGGTAATTATTACCTACATAAATATTCACTGTAACGCACATTTGGTAGCGCAGACAGAATACATGGTGGTACTATCGGTACAGACGTAGCTCCAAATACAATTACAAAAGACCTAGAAAGACATGGCCGGATGAGAATTATTTAGCTTCAATTCAATGAAATGATCGAGCACAGCATGATTTATTATGAGAACAACATGGCACAATGATTTATGGAATTTTATTTTTGTTATAAAATAAGTATGAAAAATAATCACTATAAAAATAAAATGATATAAATTATAAATTTAAATTTGTGTTTCTACTTCCAACATTCTTTTAAACTAAGATAAAATTATTGGAAATCATATGCAAAAGTCTTGCGTTGGTGAATCGCAAAAGTGTAAAAGCCAACTATTGGAAGTAGAAACGCAAAATTAAATATATAATTTATATTATTTTATTTTTATAGCGACTATTTGTCTTACTTATTTTATAACAAAAATAAAATTCCATAAATCATTGTGTCATGTCATTCTCATAATAAATCTGTGACCGAATACTTTGCTTAAAAGTCTAATTATCTAACATCGTAAACGATTCGTTTTTGAAATGCAAAAGCGATTTGTTAGCGAACTATGGTATGAAGTGTAAGTCTTAGTTTATGGTTCGTAAACGATTCACCTTGTTTAGCGGGTTATCATTAGAATATGTCATAATAGTCGTTGTCGGAAATAGACCATGGGCGGTATGTTGTACCATCACTTCGAATCGAAAAAAGTCGAATTCGAAAAAAGTCGAATCGAAAAAGTGAAAGTTGTATCATTTTTACTTTTCGAAAATGATACAACATACCGCCATTCGACTTTTTTCGAATTTCGATTCGAAGTGATGGTACAACATACCGCCCCATGGTACGTTTAGGTAACTTGCTTACAAGTCGCCCTCTGTAACACAGTGGGTAGAACGCTTACTGTGTATATAGAGGGTCTTGGGTTCGATTCCCGGTGGTAACGAAAGTTACGACTGGATACACATAAAATATAATTGATAAAAATACATTGCCTATTCATATACAGCTATAAGTGCTAGTCGACCTAAGCAAATGATATAAAAAAAAAACTTGCTTACAAAATATTACCAGATCTATTTCCGAACGTGTTTTAGTTGTTTTTTAATTTCTGTCTTTCTGTCAATTTTTATTAGATTAGTAGTGTATGCAGACGAAATGTGTCTTCTCTCTCTACAGCCCAGACGGTTTGTCCGATCGTGATAAAACTTCAAACTCAAGCTTTTTTCATTAATTCGGATTTCCTAGTAATTTTGGCCAAAATCGGTACCACGGAAGTGGCAGCTTACATCGGAGCTTTTTCGTTTTTTGTAAATATTTTGAAAAGTATATAGCATTTACGGAAAAACGATGAAAATAAACAGATTGCAAATTAAATTTCCAACTAAATTAGTTCAAATCATATTTTAAATTTTGCAGGAAATGCCGAGTTTTGTTAAAAAAAAAATTATTTCACCAAAATTCGAAATCTTTACAACAGAGCAGGCAGATTGACAATTTGAAGTAAAACTTCATAGCTAAGTTTTTTCGATAAATTAGAGAAGATTATATTTTTAACAAGGACCTTGTTCGTTTTCTGAAACTTAGGCAGGAATAATAATTTTTGATTATACAAGACAGTTTTTATCACAAATCTTATAGCATTATCACAAAAGAGAATTTCTGTTGTTATTTTCCAGCGGAAATTTTTTTCTTCTTTTGTAAACATTTTTCCACAAAATAAAACACTCCAGCGGAATAAAATTTTAAAACTGTACTTTAAACTGTGTTCTTTAAACTGACAAATTGACTAACGTCCAAATTAAAGAAACTCGGTATATTTAATTTTACAACTTTCTCCGCCATTTCTTAACAATTATGATGAAATTGGTTAATAGTATTCGTTAGGAATTGTTAAGTAAGTTTTGAATAAAATTCTAGGATATGTTCATGCTCGATTAAACTTTGCCATTTCGTAACCAATTTTTATAAAATTTGGTTTCTAGTTTGATTTTGGATCGGAACATGAATTACAAAAGCATTACATGCTTCTTGATTAATAATTGTGAAATTTACATCGCAGGTCTATATTTTAGTTCTAATATGTATTTTGAGCCAAGTTCTGAAATGAGTCAATAATGGGCGCTACTCATCCACTTCTTTACAAATAATATACAAATATTTGTGCAGGTTTGTATTTTGATTTTGAATGGAAACTTACAAATTAAATAATAGAGAGACTAGCGTTTAAAACTTTCACTTCAATTTTTTGAGGCTAAATAATTAGGTTCCAGATTATCGCTAACATCTGAAAAAGTCTCACACGTAACCATTATGTACTGAGACTACATGGGAAATTTGAGGAAAATTTATCGGTTAGAATTTTCACAATAATTTTTTGATTTTCCGTGCCATGAGACCACCGAGATCCCAAAATTATTGGTTAAATGATCACACTCCTTTAGAAAAACAATATTTTCGACAAATTAGTTAGCAACTTTACTTCTTGAAATGTTGGGTTATTTTGAAAAAATCTTCTTGAATCCTTTGTTCGGTAATAATATTTTCGAATATATTTACAGAAATTATGTGCAGAAATATTAATTTCAGTGTTGGTATGTCATGCATAATGCAGTAAAGCGGGATAACACGTGTTTTAGCATAGAAATAAATTATACTACAGAATGAATGTTAATTTTTTCCCATATAAAATTCGCTATTTCGTGTTGTGACACATGAAATAGCCTGCCTGAGCAGGATGGTTGTATAAAATCTCAAAATAAGAACCCCCCAAACCAGTTTTTGTTTTTGTACGAAGTGCGACTTAATTTTGTGCTTTTAAAATTATTAATTAAAATACATTAAAGTAATAAAAGCATTATAAAATAGTTAGTGGTTTATGTAGTAGTGCATCATTTGATAATAAAAATTACAAACTTTTAAGTAAAATGAAGTGTATTGTGTAAAAGTTATAAAACTACACCTAAAAAAGGAGTATCTTACCATCAGTAAGTTTACCAAGGTGTCTATATAAAATAAAATGTAAATTATGTTAAGAAGAAAGTGATTTGTGGTAAATTTATTCTTAATTTAAGTAATAAATTAGAGAAAATTAAGAACATAATTTTGGTTGTTTGCGTGGGGTGCTTATATTATGTTTGTTTTTGTAAACATATGTTATATTACCAGTGTCGCATTTTTCTTATTACTACGTGCTTACTACGTACATACTACTACGTGGTTTTCTTTACATAATTACTTTTTATTTTGGAATATTATAAGTACAATTTTTTATCCAAAATAAAAACAATTAATGCGTTCTATATTGGAATAAAAATAATTTTGAATTTGTGTAGTTTTTAATTTCGATCGAACAAATTCTAAATACGGCTCGTTCATTTATATGCTTTCTCTTTTACCCTTCGAATTTATGACACTTGGCAGTTGCTTACACTCATTCTGTAGAATTAATTTAATTCTATGTGTTTTAGGAACATTGCTTTACAAATTTTTACTTTCAACGTCTGCGAATTGATTTTTTTTTATTTTCAGAAATGCGCGCTCTGTATTGTGTAACACAGTAGAACGCTTGCTGTGTGCATAGAGGGTCTCGGGTTCGATTCCCGGTGGTAACGAAAGTTACGACTGGATACACATAAATATATAATTGATAAAAATACATTGCCTGGTCATATACAGCTATAAGTGCTAGTCGACCTAAGCAAATGATAAAAAAAAAAAATCAGAAATCTTAAATAAAAAAGTAAATTTCTGTTTCTCTATAATAAATTAATATCATGTTTATTAAAAATCTACTTTAAAATGTTTAATTTAGAAAAAATGCTAACTACTTAATAATGTACACTAAAATATATTATGTAAGAGTCTAAAATTGCATTACATGCTGACAATATAAAAAGACAATCTAACAAAAAATCAATACTATCATATTGCAATAAAAACCATGTCTGTATGTACGAGTAGTAGCTATTAATCAGAAACATCAAAATTTACTGACTCTGGTGGTGCATTTTCGGCAATCGTGTCCTTTTGTTCACCCATATGAAAACATAAATTTAGCCAGCTTCGATACTTCCGTTTACTTCGCTCATTCCTGTTTTTTGAATAGAAAAGTAAATTATCATTCAAAGAAAACATTCGCAATTTTCTGAAATACCAATAGTATTTCAGAAAATTGAAGAATTTATTTTTAATGAAACAACCTATTTTTATCGTCTGTATGACATGGCGGCGCTTCAGTTACGGGTGCAGTAGCGTATGCAGCTGAAAACATCGATGTCCTTCTGGGCAGCCAGGATGGGTTTCCACGTAATGACATATAAACGCTTAAACTTTTTAATAAGGCCGCGCGAACCTGTAAATGTTACGTTAAGTGATTAGCAAGTTATAATGTCTATGTAAAATGTAGAATCAACAATTACTTCGCCATTTAGAAAGCAATAGAGCATTGCAATAAAAAAACCTTGAAAGGACGTCAAAAAATGTGTTGTATATGACCACAGTGCAAATTCCCAAGCGGTTTTATCTAGCGGTGCTTCGGCCATATTTAATAAATTTGTAATACCCAATAAGGGCAATAATACCACAGCTGCTCGTACCGCTTTTCGTACTTGTTCTACGTCACTAGTGTGACTTTGCCGTAATTTAACAATTAAGACACGAATTATATTTAGTAAGAAACAAAAATTTAATAATATGACTGCTAATCTCGGACCCTCTAGGATCCAATAGTAAGATGTTAGATTGTAACCCCACCAACACCTAAAAATATCAAATAGAATAAAAAAAAAATCGTATTTCTGGTAGTGCACAGGATTATTTTTTACTTTTGCCGATTTCCAACATAGGCTGCTGTAAAACCAGACCAGATTGTAGTCATAAGAACGGGACCACCCCAGCCTACGATCGCATACATTCGATGTGGAAATTTTCCTTGAAATACAGTAACGGTCACTACATTGTGTAAATATAGTCCTTCAATGAACATCCACATAAACATGGCCGTCCTTGCATATTCTAATAAAATGTATGAACCTTCACATAAAAATGGTGTATTATCGATACCATGTCGTACCGGACTATCCAATTTGCCATTTTCCCGCCCTCCACTGCGAATAATTGCCTGATCTAAATACAACGTTAATCTTATTAACACTTGTATGATCATTGCTATAAATAAATTTTTGTGTATTCGTGTTCGATTATTGCGTAAACTACGAAAATGGCAAAATATGATTAGCGATATGAACAGTGTGGTTAATGATAAGCTGAAACCGATCATTTCTAAGGTACGTGTTTTTTCAGCTATATCAATTTTAGTCTGTGAAATAAGGCAAGAAAGAATATTAAAATTATTGTTTTAAATGCTATATAATTTTTTTATACATTAGCTGCATTTTCGCTTCCACCCGAATATAGTTTTCTGATTAGTTCTAACATTTCTGGTGTATAGCATGGTGTGTAATTTGTCCAGCCGATTGGTTGTTCTGAACCCGGTTTAGGCTCCCATTGACCCTCGATACTACATTTCCTTTCAGCAAATTCTAAAAATTAAATAAAATAAAATAATTTTAGAATGAATGTGATAAATATATGGTAAACTTTGGAATTAAGATTAACATCAGACCGCAGAAAAAATTTAGGGTTTCCTCTTTTTCCACACAAATGAAGAATAATTTTAGTTTCGATTCATTTTATAGATGTTTTACTTAAGTATATTATTTGTGAAATTTGTTTTATTAGTTAAAATCAATTAATTAACATTTTCAGCGATAAGAGCTGTTGGGATTTTTCAATACATTTCTAAATTAATGCTTTGGAATTAAAATTTAAAATCGACTTTATATGCCGTAGGCAACTACCGTTACCACCATATAACAGCTTCAGAAGCTCTAATTAATATAAATGCGAAAACAACACAAATGTATTACTACAAGCCGAACTGTACTCGAGTATACACCGATCCTATCAAATATTTCATTTATCTATTCATTTGTATTAGTATAAAAATACAGGAAAAGTTAACAAAATTTTATAATAAATATACGAGACACACGCACACATCCATACCTCAAATAGCAGTAAAAACAAAACTAAAAACAATAACAAATAGAAGAAAAATGTAAAATAGAAGTGCAAGAGGAGGAGCAATGCCTCCTAAACTACAAGCCTCTTAATACTATCATTTTTTCGCATGACGTCAATTTATGTCTAAACTGAGAGAGCAACATAATAATGTTAAGATATTTACACTTTACCTCCACATTGCGCTGAGGCCAAACTTTAAAATTAGGAAATGGCTTACTTAAAAGTTTCAATTAAAATGTCAAATTAGAGTAAAATTTATTTTTTCAAAGTTCAACGTTTATTTTAATCCTTTAAATTTTTTTGATATGTAAACGTATGCCAAAAATTTTTGTATGGTAGTAAACTTTCAAATGAAACGAACGGAAATGACGTTCTTCGTTTAAATATCTTCATTGAAAAAAAGAAACAAAATACATATATAAATTTTGAACTATATACATAGTCTGAGTGTATGTGTATATATTAATAGTATGGAAAGAAAACAAAGAAAAATTTATAAAATGAAATAGAAACGACGAATCGACACTCACAGCGAACAGAAAAATGAAAAATTTAAAATAGCGTGTGCCACCACATTCATGCACTATAGAGTGGTACCTATAACGAGATAGTATACTCTTAAGATAAAAAACACAGTTAACAACTTGTGTACATATGTTGCTTTATCACGAGTCTCGTAGGGCAGTTCATCACATCGGCTAGCAATGATCATGTCTTCTACGATGAACGTAAACATCCAACCTCAATTGGTCCTCTTCAAAATGAGTTAACGCGCCTCACCACAAAACCGCTAAGTATAGCTCATAATGTAATGGCGAATTTTGTACGAGATAATAATGACGCCTAGTTTTTAACATTGAACTGCCAGAATCTCAGGTCGCTTCACCTCGACCTAACTGATCCAGTCACGCAGGGATGCTCTCCGAGATCTGGCTACGCAATGACGAATGCTCAATTTTCCTAATTTTGGATGCTACGTTCAGTTCAAAAAATATAGTCAGCGGACGGTCGGAGTAGCAATATATAAAAATTCAAGTAGAACTCATACAGTCACCTCGCTTAAGGAAATCATCGTTGGACAAACAACTGGGATGAGCGTAACAACACAACCCATTGGCGATTTAAGATACTTTCGGTAGTTGTATACACCTCATCGAATAAAGCTTGCGAAGACATAATCAAGTACATTACATTTTGTCCTTGCTCCATATTCTGAAAGAATTTCAAAAATTCTCCAAGGAGACTAACATCTTTTGCCGATGATTATGAGCAGGGATTTCATTTTGCTGCTGCCTAAGCTGAATCACTTATAAACTTCCTGCGATACGAATTCGATTTGCACAAGAACTCAGATCGAAATATATCTACTACGATATGGGACCGCGTCTTTGATGATTGCAGCTAACATACACATGCCATGTTTACACATGCCATGTTTACACATCTCCTTGAGAGTACTAATGGACTCACTCTTTTTTTAACTATCTAGAAGGTACTTAATTCAAATTTTAATTTCCAGTAAAGCAATGTATAATAAAATTTATTAATAATACATAAAATAATTTAAAGTTTTATGCTATTTCGAAAAGCAATTCCAAAAATGTTTGGCCCAACTTGTAACACGCAAAACGACATCAACACGTATCTGTTTTTGTTAATATTTACGTGTTTAAAAATTAACAAAAACAGATACATGTTGATGTCGTTTTGCGTGTCAAGAACCAAATCAAAAAATAATTTTTTTATTTGTTTAGCGTTGCTCAACTAGTCGAAGCTGTAGGACGCACTTTTCCGTTTTCCACAATATATTCGTGCTTTTTTTGCTATTTTTATTGAATCTACGTAGGTTTTTAGGTTTAGGTTTCAGTGGTTGACACTTAGGCCATTTTTGGCCCATTGTGATACCACGCATTCATGCTACATCATTAACCCATTCACCTATTCATCAACTCACACAACTACAGTATATACCACCTGCACATTGCAAGCTCCATGTCAACCAGTACATTGACATGGACGGTGGGTAGTTGTGTTTATTAACATCACCGATTGTATCGATGATGAAAATTCGATTTGCATCTAGCCCCTGATGGGATTCGAACCCAGTACCTCCCGGTCCAAGTGCCGAAGCATTAACCACTGCACCACTTGTCCGGGCCAACCGTAACGGCGATCCTAGGTACGTTACCATAATCCTGAAATATCAACAATCAATTAACAAATTATATCTGAATGCGAATAATATTTCAGCATCATGCGGGCCCAGGCCCTGCCTGCATCCTTAACAGATAAGGTTATTTAGGAAAGGATGTTAGTCACAGAAACAACTAAGGCGAACCGCAGCAAAGTCGTTTTCTAACTACTTAAATATATTAAAATGTTTTTCTCAATTAAATTCACACTCTAGATTAGATTTTGTTAGTTTATTAATTTGGGTTAATAAACACATTTTATTAAATACTTGTTTTTTATTTCGCAAAATTAGATTTTTTGAATATTTTAATTAAAAAATTTGTTCAAAAAAGTTTAAAAAACCACTCGATCGATTTCGACTTGTTAGGTCATCATCAGGAGTATCTACTCGTAGATACCTCTGATGATGGATGACCTATCAACTCGAAATCGATCGAGTGACTTTTTAAACTATTTTGAACAAATTTTTTAATTAAAATATTCAAAAAATCTAATTTTGCGAAATAAAAAACAAGTGTTTAATAAAATGTGTTTATTAAGTGTAAGTGTGTTTCGCCAAGTGCCTACGGCAAACAGTGTAAAAAGTAATTTGGGTTATAGTTGTGGTTGAGGTAAAGGATTCTAATATTCATCATATGTATTCGGCATCAGTCATAATAGACTGGTTAGGTTATTTAATTCACATCTGCGGGTCATCTCATCACATGCTGTTGGTAACCTTATTTTGCCTTATCTTCTCACCCAACACCATCTAACTGAGGGATTTCACGTTCGTAATGACTCGACAGCAATATCATACATATGATGACCTAAATATTCCGTTGATATTATAGAACAGGGGTGGCAAATCTTTCAAGTCTTGCGGGCGACTTTTGACTAAATTAAATCTGGAGGTCTACCAGAGAAACTATATTTAATTGTTAACTGTATTTCATTTATTTGTTTAAATTCAAGACAAAATTAGAAAGTTTTATATCACTTATAATACAAGAATTTTAAAAATATTAAATATAAGTTTATTTACTACTGCTACTACTTGCACCTGATACGTGGCACTGCATCTTATCAGCAAGTTCTTCATATTTTGGATCATATGAGCTTATGGCGATTCGCAAGCATGATGCCAAATGATCATCCGTTAAACAAGATCGATGTTTTCAGTTTTGTCTTAATGCCATTCATTGAAGAAAAATCTGATTCGCAAAGATAGGTGGATCCAAAAAATGCGGACATATATCCAGCCACTCTCCGCAAAATTGGAAATTTTTCTTCTGAAAGAAGATTCCAAAACTTGTCTTCGGTTGTAGCTCTTGATTTGATGAATATGTCGCATTTCAATGCTATTATCTCATCTTCTAAGCAAGCTGAATTTGAGTCCAGAAATTCATTAATCTGAGTAGAGATCTCCTCAGTATTAATACAATCGTTAAACGGAAATGACATGAACGTAGCAATATTTTCAATTTTAGTAAAATCAGCAAATCGTGTGGTAAATTCATTTAAAAGGGTACTGATTTGATTAGCATATTCGTTGTAAAAAATTCCTGGCTCATCATTGGATTCTTCTTCCATATTTTGGAAATGTTTTAAATCACCCAGTTCTAGTTGACGAATAAACATGGACAGCTTTTCTTTAAACGTTTTTACTGCCGTTATCATATCGAGAATAGATTTATGTTTCCCCTGTAGCTGTAAGTTTAATTTATTTAAGTGCTCTGTCATATCGCAAAGAAAAGCAAGAGCCATCAGCCAACTTTTATCCTCCAATTCGGGTTATAATTCTTCTCTTCCAGTCAAAAACTGCTTTATTTTCGGCAACAGATCTCTAAATCGTTTTAAAAATTTTGCACGACTAAGCCATCTTACATCCGTATGTAATAATAATTCGGTATTTTCAATTTCACATTGTTCCAGCAATGTCCGAAACTGACGTCGTTGTAGACTTTTTGCACGTATCGAATTTACTATTTTAAATGCAATATTCATTACATAATTAGAGTTTAACACTTTTGAACACAAGGTTTGTTGATGGATAATGCAATGGTACGAATGAAAACTCGGAATTTTTTCATCTTTCTTGCAAAGCGTTACGAATCCCATATGTTTTTCAATCATAGACGGAGCTCCATCGGTGGTAATTGATACCAATTTGTGAATCGGGAAATCAGTGCGGCTTATAAATGATTCGAATAAATTGTAAATGTCTTGACCTCTTGTGTGTCCTTTCATTGGTAGAATAGTCAATAATTCTTCTGTGGTAGACATATCTTCGAAAACCATTCGAATGAAAATGCAGAGTTGAGCAGTGTCTGTGGTATCTGTAGATTCATCAAATTGCAAAGAGAGAAAGCAGCATTTTTGAATATCTTGATGTAAAATATCTTCCAAATTTTTACTTATATCCACCGTTCTTTGCATGATAGTATTGCGCGTCAATGACATATTGCTAATAGATTCCCGAATTTCAGATTTATTTTTAAAATCTTTGAATAACACTTCACCAGCTTTTACAAATGCCTCTTTCCATATTTCGCCATCTCCAAAAGGTTTTTTATGTTTGATTAAAATATTAGCTACCTTAAATGATGCTACGGTAGCTGTTTTAGACTTTGAGCTAAATTTAGTAAAAAAAGTTTGTTGTGCACCTAATTGTGACTTTAATTGCTTCACTTTCTCTTTCCGTACCTCAGAGTTTAATGGAAAGTCCGTTTCATAATTATGGTGCACTGTTCGAAAATGTCGTTCAACGTTAGCTTTTTTAGGTAGTGCTACGTTTGAATTACAAATAAGACAAAGACACTTATCTTTCATCATGATGAAAAAAAATTCCTGTTCCCATTCAGCATGATAGTGGTACGTTTTAGTTTTTTTGCTCGGTTGTGTCATTGTGGCTAAGAAAAAATACATATATTTAGAATTATTAACAAACAAAAAAACCCAAAAAATTGCGATTATTATACTTACTTTATTTTTTCAGATGAAAATAATTAAAGTTGCAATAAATTCCTTATCAAAATTAATCTTATTCACTACTCAGATAATGAAAACGTTCGGACAACTTTCTTTAACACAAAATTATTGAAATTTATATTCTATTATTCAAAACTTCAACACTTCAAACTTTATATTTAGAAACAGACACGGAATTTTTGGTTTTGCAGCTACATATGTGGTTTATTTTTGTTACATGAAAATTAAAACATTATCAATACTCGTAAATAAATCACATTCAAAATTGCATATGTATGGATGCGTTCCTAATAAAAACACATGTTCAAATAAAATGGGTAATCCCCTTTTACTAAAAAATTTAACTGCAATTTGAATTAAAAAAATCGCATGTAAAAAATTTGTATGAAAAAGTCGAAAAAAATAAGGACAGCATTAAAAGAGAAATGAAAAATGTTTATTTCTTTATTTTATTAGACATTTGTTACCATATAAATCTGAACTGTTTTTTTAAATATGTTTATAAAGAGATGTTTTTTAAATATGCATTTTCTCATATTGCTCGCGGGCGACTTTCGATAGTTATCAGTCGACCAGTCGACCGCGGTCTGGTCGAAGAATTATTTTTGGCGAAAAAAGCCCCATCATGTTTACATCATCACTTATTAAGTTACAATTTTATGTTAGTTTTTTGCACCGTGTCTATTTAATTATAAAACCATTCACACAATTGAAAAAAAGATATAACAAATTAAAAAGCACTTTAGATAGTTTACATTCGGCTTGGTAAATGTTTAACATTTTTTTTTATAATTTCTGGAGAGCTGAAATTAGAAGACAATTTAGTGAATACCTCAAATGAATGTAAATACACTCTCTTACCCATCTAATTTAATTTGAAAATGATTAAGTTGCTTTTGAAACAGCTGAGAGTCATTAAGACAGTTAAAGGCATATTTTGATAATAATATTTCATCCCAGATTTCATCGTTATCCCATAAAACGGTTAATTTAGCATATTCGATATCAATATCCGTGCTGTAGTAGTCACGAAGAGCCCGTCTAAATAATTTTTGCAAACTTTCATATTCTTCGAGCCTTGTTGATAATTTTAGTTCGATTATTATCCATTTTAACCACATTCACTTTCATTTGATTCGTCAGACATTATTATAAATAAATTATTTACTATAATTTACAGCGGATGAAATGCAAAAGTTGTAAAGTTATTTGTTGTAACATTGTTATCGGTGCACACGCAATAATCTTTATAAAACAACACTTTGAATTAAACAAAATTTAATTTAATAAAAACACAAATTGCTTAAACAATTATCACAAATATAATAAAATATAAATGGCGCGACGTCTTTTTTGACAATTGACATGACGTTTAGTATATGTGTGAGTAAACGTAAAAAAATCCAACAAATTTTTTGGATTTTTTTTCAAAAAAAAAAAAGACAAAAAATCTAAAAAAATCCATTTCCAATTGATTCCAATCAGAAAAAAATGTGGATTTTTGTGCCAGTGAAAACGATATTAAAAAAATATATACCTACATGTATAGTTATTTGGTTATATGTACCAGCCAAATTTCGAATTTGACATTTACACACACATATTAAAAAATCTTCCCGCCAATATTATTTCTACACAACATCACAAGTATATAATTTTTATATATTGAGTTCTGTGAGTTCCCAATAAATGCGACACGGTACCATATGTTTTCTTATAATAATTCGTAACTCAAACAAAGTTAAACCCAGAACTAAGTTATGTATATATTACGAAATATTATAAAATAGTTGGATTTAAAAATTCTTGGGTTATAGCCCTTTATCTGCAAAAAAAAAATAAAAATGGCTCAATTTAAGTCCAAGCCACACAAATGTGTGAGTAAAAAAACGTAGTATGTAATGGCGTTTTTGATAAAAAAATTCCCTTGATTTGAAGTACAACCAACACATTTGTGTGAATAGCTATAGTTTTTTTTTCGGGCGAAAATAAGTTTAAAAGGAATACACAAATGTGTAATTAGGTTCAAAATACATACTAATATAAATTTTTGACATGATTCTTTTGCCTTACCCACACAATGGTGTGGACAGGCAGGAACAGAGATAGAATATGATTGTATTTGGTTTTGATGTAGTGTATTTTATCAATTTATACACTACAACACATATTTATTATTAATTTATTCACTATTCACGCACAGAAAAAAATTATGTAAATTAAATTTTAAATTAAGGAGCGACACAAAACACATCAACTCCGTTTGAAATCCAAACTCTCTTCGATATTAGAAAGCGACTTATGTTAAATAAAAGTGAGATAAAAGCGCAACAAAAACGTCGACATAGCGTGTCATTGTCGCCATGATTTGGTGTAAGCGGCCTTTAGTTTAGAAGGCATTGGGAGGAGCCAGATTTCATTATAATTTAACATTTGATTTTTTATTTTGTTTAGTGTGGATATTGAAGCCAAGGCGGAAGGTTATCAAATTTCTGTATGGTGCTGAAATTTTTTTGAAAACAAGAAATATACCTATTTTTTATAATGCACCATTTTTCACGGGATCCGCTCGAAACTCGATATTTCAAAACGCAATATTTCGAAACGGGATACGACGAAACGAGATATGGTACAAAACGCGATATGGTACAAAACGCGATATGGTATAAAACGCGATATGGTACAAAATGTGCATAGCGAAGCGACGGGAAAGCAGCGACCCGCCTGATATAACACGGTCCTAAACTCCCGCTCCTATCGATTTTTAAATTCCTATAAACAAATATCGCGTTTTGTACCATATCGCGTTTTGTACCGTATCGCATTTTGAAACATCACGTTTTGAAATATCGCATTTTGTACCTATCGCGTTTTGTGAGGGGCAACTTTTAAGTGAGAACACTCCTTTTGTATTGCAGATCCGGATATCGTATATAGTATGAAACTTTTTTGTAATTCATTCACGTTCTCGTATTTATTCCTGGGTTAGGCCAAAAGTAGTGTATCAATAGGGCTCAAGTTTAGTGCCATTGGATAGCTTTTTAAAGAAGATTGAGCATCTCTTTTTCATTTTTTCTACTACTTGAGTGTTTTCCAGAAATGTGCATAAACCAGATTTTTGTGATACCGCGAATCAAAAACGTTTAGAACAAAACTTTTATACTTTGATGTGTGAAATCTGAACTAGCAAAAAAATGAGAGTTTAAATGACTAACATTACAACAAAAATTTCATGTAAATATAAACATTTTAATTTTGAATTAATATTTTTTAAATTATTAAATAACTATGTATTTGAGTGGCCCGCTTAAAATTTATTAACTTTCACTTTGAAAATAAATTCGTCTGAATATATTAGAATTTATAAATCCAAAATAGTAATTTATAAAGGTTATAAAATATATTAAATAAATATAAATCTTTACATTTGACAGAATTTGACTGAGCTGAAAATACAAAATATTATTAAATTTAATTGTTAAATTTTAAAGCAATCAGCTTCAGTAATTTAACGTTTACGTAGAGGCGTTTAGCTTAAATACGTCATAAAGAAGGTGGTAAGAACTTGATTCATCGAGCTTGTAAATTTAAAAATACTACTCACACGATTGTAGATTAGGTATATTATTACTACTCTAGATCGCATTTAATAATAGTCTACTAGCATTTTCTAGTGATAATTTTGATAATCTTTTGGTAATTTATATAATCACTAAGTTCATTTGTTGTCGGACTACTGTAATATTTTTGATATTACATACTAAAAAAATAGAACAATTGCAATTGTCTATAGAAAATAAACCAATTGTGGCGCTATTCTGGTAATTCCGCGACAATTGCATTACATTTGTGGAAAATGCCAGTTTCAATAGGCATATTGAAAATTGTATTGCGAAAGCAAATGCCATGTTTGGATTTGTTAAAAGATGGACAGGTGAATTTAAAGTTATTCCAACCTTATGTATCTCATCTGGAATACGCTGTAACGGTCTGCAATCCATACTATGTTGTGCACATTAAAAGAATTGAAAGCATTCAAAAGAAGTTTCTGATTTTTTTATTAAAGAAAAGTGACTGGGATTACGACCACAACTTACCATTCCATGAAAATGTGGTTCCGTTACCTCCGTACTCAAAAAGATGCACGGATTACAAAATATGCACGTTTGAAAATAGACGACTTCTCTTATGCGCGGCTTTTATTGGTAACGTTTTGCTTGGTCACATTGATTCAGCTTACATCTTGGGGAACATATCAATTCATGTGCCATGTAGAACATTTCGAAATCATGAGTTTTTAGCACTAGAACACCATTCTAAAAACTATGGAGAAAACAACCCCATTAAAAGGATGTCTAAATCATTCAACATCATAGACGACCTATTCGACTTTAATTTATCAAAGGACGACTTCATAAATATCCTGAAGAATTATTTTTAAAATTTTTAAATGTTAAATCAAAATTTGATTTATATTTTTTTTGTTTAAAGTTTTTTGAATAAATTTTTATCTAAATAATCTGAAATCATACATGTTAATCACAGAATAGATTTCTTTGAATAAATAAATAATTAAATGAATAGGGAACTGGGAAAAGATTTTACAAATAATTTCTGTTTAAATTATTTTTTCTGGCATAGCGTAAATGCTATAAGTATTGACACCCATAAGGAAATTTTTACTTTCGTGACTGATATTTTATTGTCATGTAAAATAAGAGTTATGAACCATTTTTATTATAGATAATCTTCTAGTCTTTCAATGTATATTTCAAAATATATTGTTCTAAATATTTTTACTTTAAGCGCCGCCCTATATATGTACTAAAACTAACCACTAACACTATATTAAATAAATACTGTGACTATCTTCACTTGCTATTGTGTAATTGATCTGAACGAACGTGTATTTGTTTCCTTAAACTAAATAACCCTATTTCAATTGCACAGTCGATAATAATAATTTATCAACAGGTTATGGGCCCAGGAACGCTCAAGCAAGTTCAAAAGTAAAATAAGTTTTACATTAAAGCAAATAAAAGAGAAAATAGTGAATATTCGGTATATATAAAGTTTTTTTTTCTCAACTGATGTCCAACAGCATTGTTCGAGAACGTTCGTTCGTTTTTTTTTTTATATATTTCATCATCTTTTTTGGCGTTGAGTCATTCAATCGAGTTGTGAAATTGTGTTTCGGAGCAAAAAAAAACGTGTGTCGTTTTGGAAATCAATAGTTAAAAATTGATTTAAACACATAAAGAAACTCAAAGTTAATTATCGTTCTAAATTTCTGTGTCGATTTAAAACAAGAAAATTAATTAAAAATGTCGAATGACAGTGCGTGGAATGGAATTGAAAAACTCAAGGGTAGTGAAAACTATCATACGTGGCAATACACAATCAGAAACTTGTTAAAATTAAATGATTATGAAAAGTGTATTGTGTCCGGTACTGGTGCAGAAACTGATGAATCTAAATTACGTCGGGCGAAGGCTAGAATTGAGTTGAGTGTTGATCCATCAGTATATGTTCACATAGAAAAATCAACAACTGCTGCTGAAACATGGACAAAATTGCAAGAATTGTTTCAGGACAGAGGCTTATCGCGTCGTATTGGACTATTGAGGAAATTGGTGACGATTCGATTGGAAAGTAGTGACTCCATGAATCAATATATTTCTCAAATGTTTGAAACTGCAAATAAATTAAACGGTATCGGGTTTCCAGTTGATGATGAATGGCTCGGTAGTATTTTATTGGCCGGTTTGCCTAATGAATTTGCTCCAATGATTATGGGACTCGAAAGTAGTGATGCTAAGATTACGGCAGATCTAATTAAATCTAAATTACTTGATTCGGAGTATAACGCAAAATCAAACGGTAGTGGTTCGGCATTTTTTGGAAACGGTGGAAAAACGAACAATAACATAAAATGTTTTTCGTGTAATAAACGTGGTCATAAAGCAGACAAGTGTCCACAGAAATCCGGTTCCAAGAAAAACGGTAAAAATCCTAACAAGAACGGTAAAAAAGGCAATAAAAAAGGTAATGCTACAGAAAAATTAGCATTCATTGTAACTGCTGAAAGGAATATTAATACAGCGTATTACACCAAACACTGTCATGAGGACGAATGGTTTATTGACAGCGGGGCTTCTCAACATATGTCACCGTTTGAAACATTATTTGCAGAATTAAAGTCAACGCCAATTAAGCAGATTTCGTCGGCAAGTTCGAATAAAATTGCAGTCAAAGGAGTCGATAATGTGCAATTGGTGTAGTTAGTAATTGGTGACCGTGAAATTGACTTTAAAGAAGTTTTGTGTGTCCCTGACTTGACTGCAAACCTACGGTCACGTGTAATCAATCAGGCTGCCATATTTACAACGAGAAGAAACAATTGGTCGCTGAAACCAACGAAATAAATGGTGTATACAAGTTAAACGTTCAACGTTCGAAATGTTTTGCGACGATGGCTCAATCGAAGAGTGGTTTAATGTGGCATCGTAAATTAGGCCATATTAATTTCGCCGACATGTGTAAAATGAAAAACGGTCTCGTAAACGGTATAATTTTCAACGAACGAAATGAAATTGAAATAAAGAATTGCGAGGTTTGCAAGGAAGGAAAGCAAACGCGTCGACCATTTCCGATTAGCACAACGCGCTCCGATCATATATTGAATCTCATCCATTCTGACCTTAATGGACCCATGGAAAATCGTTCGATCGGAGGTGCTAAATATATCCTAACATTTATTGATGATCGCTCAAGAAAAATTTATGTGTATTTTTTGAAGGAAAAATCCCAAGGGTTTAACCGTTTTGTTGAATTCAAAGCGATGGTTGAAAACGAAACAGGCAGTTGGTTGAATTACCGGCAAAACGTAAACCAATAAAGTCTAAGTGGGTCTACAAAATCAAACGTGATGAATCCGGTAATCCTGTTCGTTACAAAGCCAGATTAGTAGCCAAAGGTTGTTCTCAAATATACGGGATTGATTATCAAGAAGTGTATTCACCGGTAGTTCGATATTCGTCAATTCGGTTCATTGTGGCGTTGGCAATTAAAAATGGACTTAAAATTGAACAAATGGATGCTGTGACTGCATTCTTGCAGGGTGATTTAAACGAAGACATTTACATGGTCCAGCCAGAGGGTTTCACAGACGGTTCACAAAAGGTTTGCCATTTAAAAAAGGCTATATATGGTTTAAAACAAAGTGGACGAGTGTGGAACATTAAGCTAACGCAAATGCTGAAATCATACGGTTTGAAGAAGTCATCAAGTGACCCATGTGTATTTTTCAAAAGTGATCTATCATTAATCATTACGATCTACGTCGACGATTTTTTAATATTTTGGAAAAATCAAGAAACTTTGAAGAGTTTGAAAGTGGCGTTGTGTAATGCATTTAAAATGAAAGACTTGGGTGTTGCGACGTCATGCATTGATCTGCATATCACATATATTGATGGGGGCATTGCTCTTGATCAAAAAGCTTATATATCAGAGGTGATCGAACGTTTTGTCATGAAACATGCAAATCCAAGTGCAACTCCGAGTGACACAAATCAAAAATTGTCAGTGTCAATGTGTCCGGTATCTGCTGAAGAAAAACAAGATGTTTCTGAGATACCATATCAGTCATTGGTTGGCTGCTTATTGTTTATTGCTGGGGGCACAAGGCCTGACATTGCATTCGCAGTGAATGATGTGAGCCGATTCAACACTAATTTCGGTCGGCCTCACTGGGTTGCAGTAAAACGAATTCTTCGTTATTTAAAGGGAACGTTGGACTATAAATTAAGGTTCAAGAAATCCAATGTCGACGATGAATTATTTGGTTATTGTGATGCTGATTGGGCATCTGACGTCGACAAAAGACGTTCATGCACTGGATATGTTTTCCAATTAAGCAACGGTGCTATCTCATGTAATAGTAAACGACAAGATACCGTTGCTTTATCAAGTACAGAAGCGGAATATATTGCTGTATCCTGGTCGATTCGTGAAGCAATATGGTTACAAAATTTCGTTCAAGAACTTGATAAAAAGGTAGCCAAGTCAATCAAAATTTGGGTTGACAATCAAAGTGCAATTAAATTGTCAGAGACGGATGGCTATAATCAACGTACAAAACATATTGATGTGCGTTACCATCATCTACGTGAGAAGATTGAAGATGGTACAATTCAACTCGAGTACGTGCCTACGGAAGGAAATGCAGCGGATATTTTAACCAAAGCTGTTAGTGGTCCCAAGACGAAACTGTGTTCGGTAAAAATGCGGTTAATAGAGATGCATTGAAAATTAAACAAACATGAATTTTTTTTTACTAACTCAAAAATGAAATGTATTCAAATTAAATTTAATATTTAAATGAGTGAGGGTGTTCTAAATATTTTTACTTATAGCGCCGCCCTATATATGTACTAAAACTAACCACTAACTATATTAAATAAATACTGTGACTATCTTCACACTGTGACACTATCTGTGTGACACAATAGCAAGGTGTAATTGATCTGAACGAACGTGTATTTGTTTCCTTAAACTAAATAACCCTATTTCAATTGCACAGTCGATAATAATAATTTATCAACATATGTATATTCAAATAACAGCTTTTAATACCTAAAACTTGTATTAATCCAAAATTTCCACAAGTAGCTACTAACTATTGGTTCTCATCTGAAAGCATTGCAATTATTTGCAAAGATAAATTTTTGACTTTTGCGACTGTGATAGTGATTTCTTATTCTAGGGGTAGTAAACAAATTTGACAATTTAAGACAAAAGAAATTTTTATTTGGAGATTTGTGTTTCTAAAAAAATCAAATAATTACAATTTTCATTTTTAAAGTTTGTAAAACGTGGTAGAATTTTTTTTTTGACATTTTAAGACAAAAAAATTTTCATTTTTAAATTCGTGTTACTAAAAAATTCAAATTATTAAATTAAAATATACATTTTAATCTTATTTTCCTTCGAATTATGACGAAAAAGTCGAAAGAAAAATTATGTATGGCATAAATAGAGGTAAACACTGTAGAGAGAATGTTAAGTTTTTTCCCATTTTTCCCAGTCACACGTCAGAGCAGGATGGTTATATAAAAAATGCATATAACGGTCTCATATGTCAAAGAAAAAGTGATATTAGTAATTAAAATAAATAAAATATTATAAAACAGTTAGTGAATCGTGTATTAGTGCATCGTTTGTTAATAAATATTGAAAACATTGAACATTGAAATGAGGTGTCTTGTGGAATATTGCCAAAATGCGCATCGAAAAATTCGAAAAGGAATTTCTTACCGTCTATAATTGTTTATATAAAATAAAATGAAAATTATGTTAAAAGGAAAGTGATTTGTGATAAAATTAGCGATATTTTAATTTAGAAATCAGAAAAAATTAATTAAAAAATTTTGATTGCTGTTGTTGGACTTTTTCTTTTTGTAAACATATGTTTTATTACAGTGTCGCATTTTTCTTATTGCTACGTACCCAAATTATCAAAGCAGTGTTGTTATAATTATTGACCCATCTGAAATAGTATTGGTTGGTTTAATTGGGATTACGCAAATTATGCCATATTTACGAAGGAATAATATCGCAGTGAAAAATATGGCCATAGTTTTGCATTCAACTCGAGAAGGGTATATAGGTAGAAAGTTGATAATTGCATGCTTTTAGAGTTCGGTGACAAAAGTTTATAGTCGTTGGAATTACACCGATAGGTTCTTCCTGGGCT
Organism: Nephrotoma flavescens; assembly: GCA_932526605.1. Taxonomy (NCBI): domain Eukaryota; kingdom Metazoa; phylum Arthropoda; class Insecta; order Diptera; family Tipulidae; genus Nephrotoma; species Nephrotoma flavescens. The sequence continues at coordinate 151,344,705 of OW052221.1, read as the reverse complement.
GAGCTGTGGCGGATCAAAGCTTCAGAAACTTACCATTGAAAATACATGGGATTCAAAAATTGATATTTTTATATTTTGCAACATAAAAATACTACTTATTACAATGTTTAGAGATATATTAATTTCTTTATTCCGCATATTTTTTTATTTTTTTAATTTTTTTTTTCTAATTTTTATTTTAATTCATCATTTATTTATAATCAAATCATAAATTCCGACCCATGCTTGCATGGGTCGTACGGGTCGCTATCTAGTTTCTAATAAATACCAAGTTTTCAAATGTTTGTTTCTTAATGAAATATTGCAAAAATGTAAAATATATAGCTAAGTGGAATTACATTTTTAAATTAAATAAAATAAAAATACAAATATAAAAAATACATTTGACGTTTGAAACTGAAGGAAATTTTGTTTTTTGTGTTTCTTAAATTCATTTTAATAGGTCTTGTTTTTATGCCTTTTTTTAATAAATTACAAATTTTCAAACTGAGAAAAAATACTTTGAGGCTATCGACAAACTATGCCAATTCTTCATTTGCAAATTCAAATTATAATCTTTGACAACAAGACTATGGATGGACCCATGCGAATGCAGTGATAATTATTACAGCAGCTATATGCGTTATAATTTTTGACACAATCGAAATAATTTTTTGGCCTGTCCGAAATAATAATAAATTAATTTTTTGTAATAATTTTGACATTAGTGAAATAATTTTCTCTTCCATAATTTGTTAGAGTTCGAGTGCTCTCCGAATACTGAAATATTTTTGACAGTATTAAAAAATTGTAATAATCGTTCTTGCTTAAAGAAAATAAGATAACTGAAACATTTTAGATTCACATTATGGCAAATTTTGCGTAAAGATCTTAGCTTACACCCTTAGAAGATCAAACGCGTTCGAAATTTCAAATACCTACGCCATTGCGTAATACCGTGGACATACACAAAAATTATCGCGATTTCTTCCAGTCGCGATTGCATGTAAAACAAATAAAATGGCGATTTTATAATTATGGTGAAAGACACAACCCTGATTGTGTAATTCTGCAAACGTTCAAAATCATATTTAATTAATGAAATAAAACAATTTCAATTCGTATTTGTCGATTTTGAATTCTGTAAAAATTTGTCCTCTGCCTAGATTTTTGTGTTTTAAGTGAGTATTTGGTTTGGTGAGACCACTGGTGAGCTCCAAATATTCACTGAGAATTAAACTAACGGTTGTTATGCGTTTATAATTCAATTCTACTTTATTACCTCAATAAATCGAGTTTTTATACATAAATATTGCTTACGCATCAAATTATGAATATTATATACAACAAATTACAAAGTGCTGAGGTTACAATTATACAATTTTACAGTAAAGAAAATGCTTATATGGTATAAAATTTGATACTATTGCATGTTAACCCTACGTGGAAACATGTGCTGTTAACCGTCTATGAAGCACCATGTTGAACTTGTTTCGACATATTTCCGTGCTTTAATAGTGCCGCACATAAGCTAAACGTTAATTTCTTCTGGTCGCGATAATGGAGACGGTGGCCTGCGAGTGGCGATACATTTTCCCCATAATCTGTTTACAAGCCAAATGACTCCTATTGCTATGGCGCTCCAAAATAAAATGTGAATCATCGTGTAATGGTGAATGTGATGAACGTTTTCGATTTGAAAGGTAACGTCCTCGTCATCTTTTAATGCCTCTAATTGTTTGTCCAACTCTGTTGTTGCTGGCGTAGTTAATAACTTCAATTCGTTATCTCCCTTTGTTTTATTTTTGACAAACGCACTAAAGGTTCGTAAGTTGTTGGCACCGCATGCATTAGCTGATTGGTATGGCGAGAAAATGTGTTGATGTTGTTTTAGTTGTACCTACAGCAATTATTTGAGTATTAGAATCTCTGAGCATGCAGCCGGCCTCGAGTTCCACTATGCCGGAGCCTACAATCGTATGCGATTTGCTAGTAGACCCACATATGACATCGACTACGAGTTCGTTGGGTATCACATAAATCCATTGGTAGGTGGCGTGAAGTTTGATTCAGTGATTAGTAGAGTTTATTGCCCTTGTGCTGCATACGGTATCTAGTCCTTCCTTTCGTTGTAGAATCGCTACCTTGCAATTCGTTTGTTTGACGGGAGTGTTCATAATTTGTGATACCTCGCATAAGAAGTGAACAGGCTTGAAGACTTGACATTGTTGCAACTCTTCTCTGGTTAATAATGCGAAGTGTTCACGCCGGTTGTCGATTGCAATCGGTAGAACTAATTATTTGTGATTGAGTGTTTCCATGGTTGATATTGGGAATTGGAACTATGGAAATTAGTGTATAGTCCCATACGAATGAAAGTGGCATGGTAATTTCAATTATTACGTTTTTCTGGGTCACTCGGCTGCGTATTTGCATGCTCTCATACACGTGATGGAGATCGTGGATATTGTGTCCTGGTAGAGCAATGGTTACAGGCACATGTTGACGAATAAATTGTTGCTCTTCTTCCAATTGACTTGGTGTAAGTATGGATGGATGTAGCACGTCTTGATGAGCATGATAAATCACGTTAAGTAAGCCTTGTTGCGTGTCCTGGAGTCTCTTTAGAACTAGCATCATTTCAAAAATGGTCATTAGCGTTGAACGAACTCTGTCTTCATACGTTCTATATTCTTTTAACTGCTCCATTTCTTGCCGCAAACGATGTTGGTCTTTAATTAAGTTGTTTATAGATGCCGTGGTGAGGTTCATGTTATGGTTTACCAAATTGATGGTGTTATCCACAATAGTTGTTTGATTTCTGATGAGAGTCAAGAGATAATTTTCGTCACTGTTAATTTGTTCAAAATAGGATTCATATTTGTCAGCTTCTCGTTGGGTGAGTACTCCAAATAGGTCCCCTAGTACAAGGCCCACTGAGTCACCGAGACCTCGCTTCACTGGTTTACGTTCCTTATTACTTTCAAATAGTAGCTCGTTGTCTGCTATCAAATAGTTATATTGAAATAATAGTTGCTGAAGAATGATGTCGCATTTTAACCCGGACAGCCCCATACAAACTGATTGTAACTCTGTGTGGGCTCTTTTAAAGTTGTCAATTTCCTCCCAGTAGGAAGATAAATTGTATTGAACAACTAATGTCCATTTTGTCGACACAATCTCCAACTTGCCCAATTTCTCGAAATGTGAGGTTGTTGCCTGGATACCGGCTTGTTGTTTTGATTTGTAATTGCACTGGCCTTCGCTTTGGTTGATTCCTTGAGCGATGCGATGGCCTTCATACGTAATATCTCACTTGGATCGTCGCTGTTAGGGAGTTTGCACAGCTTGGTTATTGGTCGCTTGTAGGTCGCGTCCTTACGCTTTACTGTTACGATTCGTACCAACTCATCCTTTCCGGCGTGAGTGTCAGTGACCCGTCCCTATTTCCACCGTGTTGCAGGTAGCTGATCATCCTTCACCAATACTAGATCGTTTATTGCCAAATTTGGCTGGGAGGTTTTCCACTTGCTCCGTTGTTGAAGTTGGTGAACGTATTCAGAAGACCATCGCTTCCAAAAGTCTTGCGCCATTTTTTCGACCAAGTGCCATCTCGTTCTTAATCCTATGTTGCTGGTAGTCGCTTCCGGCATCGCCTTAAAAGCATCTTCAATGAGAAAGTGTCCTGGTGTTAGCGCTGCTGTATCCGTTGTGTCGTTGGTTAATGCAGTCAGCGGCCGAGGATTGAGGACCGCTTCGATTTGAGTGGTGAGAGTGGTTAATTCTTCGAACGTTAGAGTTGAATCTCCTAGTACTCTCTTAAGGTGAAAATTCACGGATTTTATTCCTGCTTCCCATATTCCACCAAAGTGTGGGTATGAGGTGGTATGAAGTGCCATGTCGTTTCATCACTGGCTAACATAGCTGCTACGTCGTCAGGTAATGCGGCCATAGCTGAACTTACGTCTTCTTCATTACGGAATTTGCACCCACAAAATAGGTTCCGTTATCAGAGAATACATCAGTACAAAGCCCTCGCCTGGAATCTTTTGTAGGCCGCTATGAATGCCTCTGTTGTTAGGCTGCTCACTATCTCGATGTGTATGGCTTTGGTTGTCATGCATTCAAATAGGGCAATGTATCCTTTGTAGGATTTGTTACCTCAAACCTTTGTGGTTCTTAGTTGGATGGGTCCTGCATAGTCGATTCCCGTTTTAGAAAACGGTCTTCCCGGGGTCACTCTTGCTGATGGTAGTCTACCCATTAGTTCTTCCATATGTTTTTGTTTGTAGCGAAAGCAGGTAATGCATTTTGGTACAACTTGTCTTACGGCTCGTCTCCCATCGATGATCCAATATTTTTGCCTCAGCATTGCAAGGGTAAGTTGTGTGCCACCGTGTAATGTGTTTTGGTGGGTTTCCTCGATTATCCGTTGATTAATTATGTGGTTTTTGCTTAGAATTACAGGCTGTTTGCTGTTGGTTGCCAGATTGGAGTTTTGGAGACGTCCCATCACACGGAGTAGGCCTTCGCCGGCTAGGAAGGGGTTCAATGGAAGTAGCTTACTGTTATTTTCTAGCCGTCTGTCCTTAGTTATGCGGGCGATTTCTGGTCCGAAATCTTGCTCTTGGGTTATTTTTATAATGGCTGTTTCTGCTGCCTTAAGTTCATTACCGGTTAGCCAACCCTTGTTACAATTTTCTTGTTTGCAGTTGTTTATGAATCGTAGGCAATATGCGACCGTGCGCTTGATTTTGCTGTATGTAGACAGTCTGTTAAATAACTCTGCAAGTATGTGTGATCTTTTTATTATCGTCGCCAGCACTCTATTTTCTTCCAGCTCTTCTTGTAATTTTGATGGTGGGTCCGGAACGTGCTCTTCAGTATTCCACTGTGGCGGCATAGTTGTTAGGAAGCTTGGTCCATGCCACCATAAGTTGTTGTCAATGAGCTGCTTAGGTGTTATGCCACGTGCGGCGGCGTCCGCGGGATTTTCTTGAGACTTCACGTGATGCCAGGTTGTTGTTGGTAGTGTCTTCTTAATCGTCGAGATTCTATTTGCTTGGTTGTGCTGCCATCGCAATGTTGTTAAGTCCACTCTATCCTTGAGAATCTCATAGAAGTTCATTTGGAAGTAGGGAGCTGTTTGCTCTCGTTCTTCCATTTCTACTAAGAGCTCTATGTGTAGATTATCAATTGCCCCCATCTCTTGAGATAATTGAGCCATTTTTAGCTTTATGAACTCCCTTGGAATGTTGTTGTCGTCCAATGCCCCTTCAATCGATTTTTATTTTCTGTGCATCCTCCTCATCAGGACATCTTGCTTCTTGAGCAGCTTCTGGTTGTTGAGTGCCACCCCTTTACTGGAATTTTCAGACTGTTGATGGTATTCATTACTTGATGATTCAGATGATTGATTAGTTTTGTTGCCTGATGTTGTTATTTGACTCCTCGTCGGCAAAGTTGAATTTGAAGGATGCGTCTGGAGCTGGCGTTGATGGCAAGGATGATGAGTTTAGGCGTTGACGCATGTCTTCAACATATTTTGTGAATCTTTCCCGTACTACTTGCCTGTCTTTATAGTACCTGGTGTGTTGAATTTCAGGTTGGAACTCTCTTATTTTGTTGTCCACATCGACGTACTCGTTGTACGTCTTTTTGAGCGTTGCTATTTTCAACTCAAGATATTTTTTCGTTTTACGAGCTGCACCATCTTTTTTATAGTTTGAGATGATGTGCTCTATCTATACCGCCTTATCATTTTGCTGCTGCAATAACTGCTCCGTGTCTATGGTTTTATTGACAGCGGTGCTAGACTGTTGTTGTATGGCGTAGACGTTGGTTTATTTGCCGGTTGTTGCTTGGCTGTTAACTTTCGATACCTGTTGTTGTGATGAGATCGACACTTCGATGTATCTTGTCCTATAGCAATATGTTTGTAGAGCGTATTGACTGCCGGTCGTTGTGGTAGCTCGAAATCCCAATGTAAAATTCCTTTAAAACGTGAGTTTTATTGTCCGCCGGTTGTTCTGGAGGCTCGAAGGACCATGTAAAAATCTGGCCTCTGCCTAGATTTTTGTGTTTTAAGTGAGTATTTGGTTTACCACTGATGAGCTCCAAATATTCACTGAGAATTAAACTAACGGTTGTTATGCGTTTATAATTCAGTTCTACTTTATTACCTCAATAAATCGAGTTTTTATACATAAATATTGCTTACGCATCAAATTATGAATATTATATACAACAAATTAAAAAGTGCTGAGGTTACAATTATACAATTTTACAGTAAAGAAAATGCTTATATTGTATAAAATTTGACACTATTGCATGTTAACCCTACTTGGAAACATGTGCTGTTAACCCTCTATGAAGCACCATGTTGAACTTGTTTCGACAAATTCCATCGAATCAGTTACAATAAGTTAATATTAAATAAATGTATTTATAATTTCTGTGACAGTTTAAGAATGGCTTATGTTCCCCAGCCTCATACAGTGTGAGCATTTAAAATTTTAAAAACCTTATAATATATCTAATATAACTTAAAAATGCAGCTGCTGTAAACTGCTGTAAATGTCATAAATCATTTTATCCGAATCGTAAATTTTCAATGACTTCAATTTTTACGAATAAGCAAATGTCACAACAAATTGTCATTTTGTCGAAATCACCCCCTGAAATTTTTGAGACGGTAGATGGTACACATATTTTAATTAGAAAGCAAAACAACGAGGTGGAACACGCATACTATGCTTGATGCTGTACGAAAGAGTTCTCACTTTAAAAACGTACAAATTGTAAGCATGTATTATTGAACTGCTTACGATACAATTTCGACGACCCAAACAATTTTATGTTTTAGAATCTATAAAATGGTTCTTACAACGGATGATCCAATTTGATATATTTAAGCTCCCTCTGACACTTCCTTCAAAATCGTGTACTACCACTTACAAATTTCCTAGTTTACATTACATCCCACCAAATTACATCTTCAGTACGGTATTTTAAAATTTCATTTTAAAAAGTTGAAACAAGGACGAAAACCATTTTTTTTAAATTCATTTTAGATATTTGATTTACATTACAACATTTAAGGCATAAATCCTAGATACGAAGGCGCTACACATGATTCATTTATCTGAAACAACTTTGAGCAATATATACCTTTTGTTAATATACAGCCTTTTATTTATTTAGGTGATGGTGGGTATAAACTACAACATTTATGATTCTGATATTACGAGGCACGATATTACAAGACACGATGCTCAGTTGAAGGAGATTCGGGGTACTAAAAAGTCGTTTTCGTTGTTTGTCTAAATAGCGAATATTAATGTATTCACCATAGAAATGAGGTGCAATTATAAGTGCATGTGCTGCTTTGCATAATCTTTTATTATTAAACGACTTGCCCCTTCTATCTGAGGAAAATATTCTACGATATATGGACGAACAAGCCGAAAGTGATGTACAGCCAAAAAATGTGGATCCCATAAGAATTTTCAATCAAGGGAGAGATGTTAGGAATGAAATTATAAACAATTACATACTTTTAAATTTGAATTACTTTGAAATACAAAATAATAAAATGTGTTGCCTGAAAAAATAAACTTTATAAAACTAAGCAACAGTAGATAGTGGTGTTTAATTCAAGTTTATTTCAGTTCTTCTCAGTTTTATAAAAAAATATTTTAATCACAACGGCGTCTATATAACACTATTTAATCTAATTACATTAATCCGAATCGGAATTCAAAAGGTTTAAAAGCTCTACCTCCAAAGACAATTATTCAATACCCATATTGGAGCGGCATCTGATCTAATAATGTATAATATTTCCTCGCTTATGGCTAGTTTTCGTTTTTGCAATCCGCTCAAGTACTTCTAGTTTTTTAAGACTAATTATTTCTTCGAAATACTTTTTTTCAGTGGCTTCTACCTTTTTTGGGTTATCCGATGTACCGCAACTATCCCAGTCCCTTTTACTTCCTTTTCCCAGTTACCATAATTTTTCCTCAGAGGCGGTACCACATCCGAAATTTGACTTGAGGCAGTCTGCCGTAAAATATTAATTTCAATGCATGCGTATATTAATTACATACTAAAATATTTATACATACATGTTGAACCCCGAACTCGGGCGTTTCACTATCGCCATCAATAACATCGGGTGTTATTATTCCGATAACACGAGTTTCCGATTCCATGAGCTCGGGAATTAAGTTGAGCCATTTATGCCACTTTGGTTCCGCCTATAGCATTTATTGCTGTAGATTTTTTTTAATTCTTGCGTTAATCAAAATATGTACGTTAATTAGTTATATTTATATAGAATTTACCTGTTCGTTTTAATACTTCAAGTGATCCCAATATTTTTTCCACTGAGATTCATTTTTCACAGATCATTCGAATTGATTTGCTTGCAAAGCAAGTTTCTACCAATCGCGTCTAATTTTATGCTTACCATTAACGGACGTGAATATAAAAATTAAATAAAATTAGACATTTTTATTATAATAAGAATTGTTTTATCATAATGTTGACATACTGTTTGCAAATTATTTTATAAAAACCCAATTATGAATTCCACATTTCCCATTTCCTCTAACGATCCGATTGGATTATTCCCATTTTAAGCTATAAAAATATAGGCATAACAAATATTAATTGTTATATAAAACTAATTTTTTTGTTAAATTATTTGCTTTATTGAAAAAATAAAGATTCATTTATTTTTTAAATTATAAATACTCACACATATTTTGTATAAAAACCTATGTCACGATAATAAAAACCAATGACAATATTATTAAAATTGTCAGCTTATTTTTTGTGACATTTTCGAAAAATCACTCCATACGAATCGCGATTTAGTACTCACGTCGCAAGTACTGTAAAATTGTAGCAGAATTTTTAGTACAATGTCACAAAAAATTGTCATTTGCCACTTGATCAGAATCTAAAGCAGCAAGTTTACAAATTTTATTCCATGAACGCAATGATCTGGTAAATTTACTAAAAACTGCATTGGAGCAAATGCAATCAGTTGTTACAAGTATAGTGATTCGAGCAGACAAAACACTATCTGAAGAACATGAAAAATTCTTTAACACTCTAACGATCAAAACACTTGCACGGTTTCGAAACGGTTTTCCATCGATGTGATATTAGCTGTGTTTCTTGACGATTGATCTGATCCAGTTCAGTCCATGTTTCATGAAACAACACAAAGGCGCTGGCTAGATTTAAAAACAAAATTTGTAATCTAAAACAAAATTTGGATCATGTTTTCCATATAAAATTTGAACTGATCTGGATCAATAAGTGTCAAGAAACACGGCAATCATTATCATAAATCAAAAACATGTTACTGAAACACACAGATCGCATGACGCATTTCAATGCCCAACCCTATTTTAGCAAGGTGAAAACGGATATCATTTTAACGTGATACAAGATCTTCTTATTTTTATGCGTATCGTATTATGACTAGAGCCCAACAATCAAATCACATTCTGTCAATTTTCAACCAAATCATTATTCATATGTACGCTAAAATCGAAAGTGAATGACTTGTTTAGGGAAAATTTATTGTAAAATAAATTAAAGTAAAAAGAAAGGAAATATTGGAAAACATTAATAATGAAGGTTTGTAAGATGGAAGTATAATTATTTGAAAATGGGTTGGAAGTGTTAAAAGTAATGAACCTATCACCATAAATAGGATGTCAAATAATTGGCATGATTGCAACTACAGCGACGACGAGAGATTTCCTGCGAAATATCCGAAGTTTAAAATAATTCTAATTTCTCCCAGGCAACTCATGCCGTCGGGGTAATTCAGTTAGTAGAATATAACAGACAACCAAATAAAAAATTAAAACTGAAAGAACACATTGTTTTTTTGAAATTACCCAATCTAATTAATTTTTCTAAAGATCTAAAAATCATGTTTAATCTTTTGGAATAAGGTGATTTTCATTTTATTTAATTTAAACAAAATTGACTTGTTAAACAAAAACAGCTTAAATCGGCTCATTTTTGAGGATTCAGTGTTGCGCTTGCGTTCTTTCGTTCCTTTCTTCGTTCTGAATTTTTTTGAAACCAATTTCTTTGGTTAAAAATGACGATTTTTTCTTTTGAATTTTTTTCAGCAACATTGATTGAATTAAAAAAAAATCGGAAGGAAGGAAGGAATGCACGGACGCAACACTGAATCTGGCTTTAATCTTCTATATTATTTTCAAACATATGTTAGTTTTTTAACATGGTCGCCTATTATTTGTATATTTTGAAATCGTAATCAGTACAATAAAAGTAAGCAGAAAAAGTAAAGCGACTCCTACAGGCTATACCACAGAAGCTAGGTAGTCATATGTTAGCTTCCAAAATTATTTGTGGTTAAATATTACAAGTAAATCGCCGCGTCGTTGCAAATTTTAATTCACAGTCAATAATACCATTATGTGTAGTTAGTTATTATAGATTTTAATCCTTTGCTCTAAATATAGAAGAAAAACCTACAAATCATATTTGATTTTAACCAATTATGGTTTTACTATTGACATTTTTAATTAATTTAGGCATGAAGAAATAAAAAAACACGTTGGTGTTGTGTGTTTCCAAATCACGTGGCGCCTATACTAAATTAATGCATTTCAAACGTTTCGTGTTATGATTATATTTTATTTTATTTATGTTTGGGAAGGTTTTTAATTAAAATTTTGTTCAATCCTAAATCTATTACATAATTACGAAATATAACTATATTTGTCCATATAATATGTATGTGGCTTCTTTAAAATATCATATGTACTAGCAGAGACAATTTTCACAGTACCTCGCGAGTACATTTGAGCTGAAAAATATACCCAACTACTATCATTTTTTATGCGATAAAACTTTTACTTAGACATTTGAACTCTCTGAATAATACATTAACTAATACATATTTCAGATTTTTGAATGTTGGCTGTAAATATAAAATATGAAAGGTAAGTTACTAGATAATTAAAAAAATCTGTTATGTTTACTGATATTGATTCAGAACTGAAGTAATTTTGAAATGAATGACTGTTTTGGAGTCGTTTACATTATGTATGAGATGCATGACGTAACCAAGAGTTATTAAAGTTTTTGCTTCTCTATCTGTCCGCATACCAATTGTGTTTCTTGCCTTCACAAACAACTCCTACATGCATTTTAGGGAAACTTTGTATGGTTTGTAAATGATACGGCTATACGTATTACCAGTTATTTTAATATCTCAGCTGATTTTTAAGTTATAAGATAAAGCTTCAATGTGCCAAATACAGGCCTACCTTGATATTTTTCTTAAATCATATTTTATTTTCTCAATTTCCTTCTCAAGTAGAACATGCTGTAACTGTTTGGAGTCCATCTTACGCTGTGCACATGAACAGAATCGAAAGCATACAAAAAAAAATTCTTGTATTCCTGTTGAAAAAAATTGGCTGGAGTTATTATTATAACATACCATTCTACGAAAATGTGGCTTGTTTACCTCCTTACTCTACAAGGTGCAAAGAATATAACATGTGCACGCTTGAGACACGCGTCTACTTCTGGATGCCGCTTTTATCGGAAATGTCCTTCTCGGCCACATCGATTCATTCTTCATACTGGAAAACACATCCATAAATGTCCCAAGCAGGACTTTGCGTAATCATCAATTTTTGGCGCTCGAACACTACCCAACCAACTATGGCGACAACAATCCCATTAATTGATCAGCAAAATCTTTCAATACCGTAGTAGATCAATCGTAGTTGGAAAACTTTTCTAAGGATATAACTACTCATGCAACTAGGTGGACAATTCACGAAAATGCGGAAAAACTGAAAATCTACTTAAAAACATTCGTCACAAAACAGCTCAGAAAAAATACAGCTCGTCCTTAATAGATTTCGAAAAAAAATGTTTTTTTAACATCCGCTACGTTCCGCATTTCCACGTTGCAAGTTAAAATGGGTAGTTCTTGGAGTTCTTGTTAAAATGGATAGATTCTCTGAATATTCTTACCATGTTTTTTTCATCTATGTATACACATTTTCCAGATTTAACTTGTTTTTGTCACCACGTTGTCTAAAGACGTGGCTTTAAGACATTTATAACCTTTTAAATATATAAAGTAACGGGTAACGAAAAATATTGTATAAGAAAAACCAAAATAATAGGATGCATTAAAAGTTTGGGATAATATAAAAATGTACAATATAAGCTACAAACGAAAAAAAACTACAAAATTCCCCCACAAAATATGCAAATTGTAAATTTGATAACAATACAATTAAAAATGTGATAATCAACCAATATTAATAGATCCACCTACTCTCGTCTTTTCATATTGCAATGGTCACTGTACATCTCATATGGCAGCGATGATGAACTTCACAAAACAATTCCCACCAAATGATGGGCAAATGATGCAATTGCAAATAAACTGGTCAAATATTTAATTACCATTAACCCGATATATCAATTTAATACGTAGTTTCCATTTTGGTGCACTCACTGTATACGGTAGATAAGCAAAATGTGGTTGTTCTGCTATGATTGTATTGTTGTATTTTGCAAGTACATATATCGGATTACTTTGCTAACTATAGTTGAATTGTCTTTATTACGTTATCCATTCTTTATTCGATTATACGATAGAGTTTTTAAACGATTCACAAAAATATGATATTTTCGCACCGTTTCGATACATATAAGAGAATATAAGACGGCGCCTTAAACGATCCAAAAGTATTAACTGCAACACGCTAACGACCTAGTATGCAATTTTTCCACTGTGTGGAAGAAATGTTTTGATTCCATACTAAATTCCGTACTAAAAATATCAAAGACACAATAAATTATATTTTGGAGAAAAATAATTGTCGTTCTCTTTCTGTTTCGCGGTAATATGTGTTTTATAAGTACTATGAATCTTTTATATTTTTCTCTTCACAGTTTGTTTCATGTGACAATGCACACGATTCGAATATGCAACGTCAACGGAATTTCACTTATATGCGCGTGCAAAATTCATACTATTTAGTCAAGAAAGAAGAGTGTCACAAAAATTCCAGTGTGGGTGTGAATCCCGACTAAAAAGAGAGAAAAACGTGAAAATAAGGTGGAATTTCGCCGGAAACTCGGGTATATTTCATATACATTTCCGTACTAATTTAACACACTTTATCGCATGCAAATAGAGTAGTTTTCCTTAGCATTTTTACATGGGGATTAATAATAATTTTCTATTGAAATTTAAAAAATATATGTTGTAATTTTTATATTTTTATTCACATATTCAATACACATTTTTTTTTATTTAAATTTTAAAAACCCGCCTGTGAAGGGTATTGATTGACATGTCCACGCGCCATCCATCAGTTAGATTTTCGCACATTCGCACAGCACCTTAAAGAAAATAAAATTAAAACATTTTTTGTAAAAATATCACGTAGATTTGTAAATGGCGACGCCATTGCAAAACTCATTTTTATTACTATCCCATTCCGACCGCAACCATTTTATAATTAAATTAAAAAAAAATTAATGTTACTGTAATAATTAAAAATCATTAAAATAAAACTATTAGAGGTAATATCAGAGGTAATAAAAATGAGTTTTGCAATGGCGCCGCCATTAGATATGTATATCTACGCAATTTTTTTACGTCAAATATTTTTATTTTATTTGTTTAAGATACTGTGGATTGGATGGCCCGTGAACATGTAAACCAATACCCTACCTACAATTTAAAATTTAAATATACAAGGAAATATGTATTAAATATGTGAATAAAAATATAAAAATTACAACGAATATTTCTGTTTAATTTCAATAGAAAACTATTATTAAATATTAATCCCATGTAAAAGTGCTATAGATAGCTGCTCCATTTGCATGCGGTAAAGTGTGTTAAATTAGTACGGAAATGTATATGGAATATACCCGAGTTCCCTACGAAATTGCACCTTATTTCACACCCACACTGGAATTTTTGTGACATTTTTCTTTGGCGAGTAGTATGGATTTCCGTGTATTTTGTATGGTTCTTTCCATAGAAAGAGTGTGGATTTTACATGCGAATGTAAACTGAATTCCGTTGACATTGCATATTGGGGAGATGAAATGGATGGCTTTGGCGATAATAACACATTAAACGATACACAAATATTGTTCTTGATGATTAAAACATTTATTTATGTAATTCAATTTGTTTTAATGATGATAAAAGTATAGCAATTTCTCAAATTAAACGATATAGATTTCGCTTTTTGATTTCATCTTTAGAGTTTAACTAACTGTGTATTTGATATTATCAAAACTGTATAATGTTTGAAGTGATATATTTATAATATATTTTTATAATAATTTATACACTATATCATATTAATGCACATATTAGTTAGGTTTAGTTAACACACTTTTATTAATAATTAAAATTTTAAGGATTTCGTGAGTATTTTTTTAAATAATTTTTTGGTGAAATCTAAATATGTGCTCCCAAAAAATATTTTTTTTCCCGAAATAAGAACGATTGTAAGACCCGTAATAATTTTATCAGAAGGAAAAACGAGTTAAGATTACGTAAATCTACGGTACTAAAGATTAAAGATTTAGATGTACGGTACTTATAATTTCAAAGAGTTTGCAGGGGTAATAAACTCAACGTATGTGGTTGTTACCTTACACGTATAATGTATATTCATTACTGAAGGAATAATTTGTTACTAACGTCAAAACGCTGTATTTGTCAACTGAAGTACAACTAATAATATTGTTGCTTGGTGCAAGACGTTTCAAACGATAAACCATGATTATATCGGAATGAGTAAATATGTATTGTACATTCCAATGATATGCCACAATTAGAGATATTCGATAAAATTGCAATCAATTCCTCAATCAACATCATTAATCTAGTGATAATTTTTAAATTAATTTTTTTACAGTTAAGTTAGCAAATTTCCATCATTTCAAAATACAAACCTCGTGCCGTAAACTGAATGGCACAGTTTACATTACGATTTGCAAAAAACAAGATGTCACAAAACAGCACTTTTTACACTATTTGCCGTAGGCACTTAGCGAAACACACTTACACTTAATAAACACATTTTATTAAACAGTTGTTTTTTATTTCGCAAAAATTAGGTTTTCGAATATTTTAATTAAAAAATTTGTTCAAAAAAGTTTAAAAAATCACTCGATCGATTTCAACTTGTTTGGTCATCATCAGGAGTACCTACTGATTTGTAAAAGTAAAAATTTTGTCATGGGGGAGGGAATACTTCTTATTAATAAAAGTGTTTTTTTTTTGTTTATTTCCATGTTTTAATTCGATTTTTACCCCTAATTTTCATGCTGACAAATTCACAAAAACTTCACAAAACCTCAGATGTTTACCCCAAAAATCACTTTGTTGGCATGGTACAAGTACAAAAAAGGTACCACTAGATGTGGTAGTGAAGGTATTGAAATAGACTTTGAATCCGAATTAAAAAAAAAATTAAACAAATATTGGATTTTTTTGATATTCTTGAACTTTTAGAAAATTGAGCAATGTGCGATTTTTTTACACCCAAGTGTAGTAGAAAAAGCAAAAAATAAATAAAAGGAGGAGGGACAAAAAAGGGGGGGAGGAGGATGGCAGGTAGGCGATTAGTCATCGGCTGAGTAACAAAACTCAAGGTATGTATATTGAAGTACATTTAATTACCCGACATATTAATCAAATTATTACGAACGTGAGAATAGAAAAGGGCGGATTTTCGAATTTCGTAAGATTCTAAGGTAGATACGTCTGCCTTTGGGTTGTATATGTAATATGTCTAAATTGTTCAAGCTAGCAGTATGGTTTTCTAAAGTTAAACGGTTATGGAAAGTTGATTGATTGCAACCAGATAAATGTTCTTTAGCTCTAACACCAAAATTGTGCCTAGTCTGTCTAATATAAGGGAAACTACAATCATTGCAGTTAATTCTATAAACACCAGACTTGGAAAGGCGATAGGTTTATTGTTAAAAACTATTTTCTTTATTGAGTTATCTTATATATTAATACTCTTAAATTTCTCATACTCAACCCTAAAATGACCCCTAAACATGATCCGATCCGTTAGATTTTTCAGGGTAGGTCGACATAAATATTGCGCTGTGCGTAGGTTAGAAAAATCAGAAAAAATCCACCGGTAAATACTCGAAACCTCAGGTGGTTTCAGAAAATTTCCAAGATTTTGTGCGCGTGAAAGCTTGCGACATTTGAGAATTTTATGGGACGGCCGAAAAGCAAAATTTTTTGTCTATCAAATTCAAAGTTGTAAAATAGGTGGCGCGCGATTCAGATTCAAAGTTGCAACACTGTTAGCGCGCTTCCTATTTAAGATATGAATATTTGACTTGGCACGTAAGTCATACTGTGTGCATTTGAGCGCGTGTTTGCCATTTAAGATTTAACAATTAAACGCGTATAAGAATTTACTTTATTTTTGATAAAAGTGCATCAAATTTACATCTTAAAAAATCTTCTTAAGCAAAAATTCAATAAAATGTATTTACGTGACCGATTATTCAGTCACAGGTCAGCAAAACTAATATTGGTATAATCGGATACGATGTTGCTGATCCGTTGGCTCTTTTTTCCTATATACTCTAAGCGACGCCAATTTTCCCGCGTCGGACTATCCGGTGGATAAATACCCGTTAGAGTTTTACGCTTTAGCTTTTTATTCAATAACTTTAATATGGTCCTAGTTGCATATCCGTTATTGGTTGCAATTTGTAGAATTATATTAAGCTCTATATTATAATTTGAATTTGTTGTGGAAAGCTGACATTTTAATATTATGGGGATGGTTTGAAGAACTAAGGATAACAGCGTCTGGATACGTGAGTTTCCGAAAAAAATTTAAGTCTAAAGAAGAATTAATCCTGGTTATTATTTTATCTAGAAAATTAATACATTTATTTTCTTGTTTTTCCAACGTAAAAAAAAATTTATTGCCTAGTTTTTGTCCCTCCGTCTTTTATTTATTTTTTTGCTTTTTTTTTTTTTGCTTTTTAGATACTCCTGATGACCTAACAAGTCGAAATCGATCGAGTGATTTTTTAAACTTTTTGAACAAATTTTTTAATTAAAATATTCAAAAATCTCAATTTTACGAAATAAAAAACAAGTGTTTAATAAAATGTGTTTATCACCACTTAGTACATTTAAAGACAAGATACGGAACAAGATCGATTAAAACAGGACATGACAAAATAGTAGATAGTTTGCTAAATGTCATGGTACTGAACAAGACCGATCCAAACGGGATTAACTATAAATTTAAGCATTGCATTTCGATTATATTTGGAGAAAGAAAACAAAGAACGGTTTCCTTTACAAAAAGTATTGAGTGTTTTTTTTTTAGATAAAACAGAAATATCATTTTGGCAAATAGTTTTCTTTTGTCCGATTGCTTTTGCTTTTTAAGATGAAACAGAGATTATAGAGATGAAAAGATATTTCAATATTAGACCTTTCCAAACTGTGTTAGTAATAATTTTGTGAGTAGTTCAATCGAAGATGTTAATCGATTTTCTCAATCATTCCTAAACTGCATACTTTTTAAAATATGTATACTAATAATTTAAAAGTAATTATTTAGCTTACTTGACCTGTCAATTCCATGTCCGGGTGGACATGGTAATTTTGCTACCGAACCTGCAATTGTGGGTGGCCAACATAATATACTATCCCATGTCCAATTGCAATAGCGTGCTGAAAAAATGAAATATAAAATTTTAAAATACAAGTGGAGCACTGCTGGATATATTTAAAAAATTGCTTTTTGAAGGTATGCATAAAGTCATATGCTGCGTTTATACTGAAGCTAAAATAGCAATACTACAGATGTCAATATTATTTAGCTTGCGTTCATACCGTATATTGCTATAAATGTCAAAAAGAGAAAATTTCACGTCATTTCACGTTGCACGCTTTTCGCTCTTTTTCATTTTAGGGTTTTGTTACTTTTTTTTTAATTTTTCCTAATGAACCAAAAATTTAAATCATTTTCAGCTACAAAATATGTAAATTTATTTAAACTTTTTTGTAAACAATAAAATAAAAACTTCCATTTTGACATGTGTAGCAATGTTGCTTGTTTATACCGTAGCTACGTAGCATTGCTAGCTACGTAGCAATGCTAAATAGCAGTGCTATTTTAGCTAGCTAGAGCTATGAGTATGTCGTGTTTATACCGTTGCTACAGCTGTCATTTGCATTTAGCATTGCTATTTTAGCTGCGGTATAAACGCAGCAATAGATCTTTTAATTTACTTCATTCTCTTGGGAAGTTTTACCAAACCCAAATTTGAATTTAATAAATGAATCTCTTCTTTAATAGCAAAAAAATTAGAACACAATATTACAACAAATAACTTGTACAACTAGTTATGTCTAAGAAATTTAAGATCAAGCTTTCTTTAAAACTATAAAAGTGGCAGGTTAAATAAATTTATGTTTTTCGGTTTTATTTACACCCCTATTCCCCTAGTCGCATCACTTCAAGTGACGTGACTACTCATCTTTCTGGTTACTAGATCATTAAATCGAAACTTACAAAATAATAATTGTTCAATAAAGTCTTTCTGGCTGTTTTTTAAATGTTAGTATGCTTCTTTATAAATAGCTGCGTTGCTTTCGCAGATCCCACTTAGCTTTAATATTAGAGGCCAATTTTGGTTTCAACAATATTTGTTTGTGAATTTCCAGTAACGTAACATAATTGTTCATCATTGTTGGCTTTTATGTCAGTAGTAATTATAATATGAATCGGTTTTATGAAAATATTTTTTTTTAGGTATATTTAAAGCCAATTCGACTTTAATTTCTACTGATAAATACGCCAACTATGATGAACAAATATTTTCGTTACTGGAAATTCATAAACAAATATTGCTGAAACAAAAATTGGCCTCCAATATTAAAGCTAAGCGGGATTCGCGAAAGCAACGCAGCTAATATTTCCTTGCGACTGCTATCACTTCAAATGACAATTTTTATCACTTGAAATTTTGACTTCACAAATAAATATAAACAATTTCAAACTACTGCAGCCAACTAAGATTTAAAAAATTTTCCTTAAGAGTTTCGCACAAAATTATTTACTAAATTTTGATCTTAAAATCTAGTAACCAGTAAGATCCATAATCACGTCGGATGAAGTGATACGTCTAAGAAAATTGAGTATTTAATGTTTACCATCAACCGTTAATTTGTAAAAAGTATAAGCCGAATAAAAGTCGATTATTTGTTCTTTATACCAACATATTTTTAGATAACAAAGAAGAGAGCACCCTATAATTGGTGGTTTAATAGTATTACCTGTTTCCAGAATATAAATAGGACGGAATGGGTACAAATGGCCGAATTTCAATGGGCGGAATATCGAAGGGCCGAATGTCGAAGCGCCGAATGTCGCAGGGCCGAATTTGTCGAAGGGCCGAATGTTTCGAAGGGCCGAATGTCGAACGGCCGAATGTGTCGAAGGGCCGAATGTATCAATGGGCTGAATGTTGAAGGGTCGAATGGGTCGAAAGGCCGCATTTTTCTTTTGTTTTTAGAAATATAATTTTTTAAATTTGTTGTTTTATGGAATATTTTGTAAGTTTTTTTTTATTAAACATAAATGAATTTCTTATGAATTTATGTATTTTATTATTTTTCATCTTTGGATATTCATGAAATTCCACGTATCCAGATTTTGGTGAGAGGAAAGATAGATAGATTTTGGTGAAGGAAAATTTTGTCTTGCGCTATTTGAAACATTCGGCGCTATGTCAGCTTTCTGATAATGGGTATATGGTACAAACAATAAAAAAAATAATTAAATTAAATAAATAAATAACAATAATAAAAAAAGATATGTATTTCTAAAAACAAGAAAAAATAATAATAAAAAAAATCGACCCTTCGACCCATTCGGCCTTCGACACATTTGGCCCTTCAACATTCGGCCCTTCGACATATTCGGCCCTTCGACATTCGGCCCTTTCATATCATACCAATGAGCTTCGCCACACTTTGATTTTTTGGTCGTGATTCAATGATTTCAAAAAATCAATCACCGTCCACATTTGATATCTTTGTGCGATTCTTTTTTTATGTATGTGCGTAAAATTATGTTTTTTGATTTATTCGTATAGTAAAAAATGTGTATTATTTGCTGCGAAAACTGCTTCCTTGGTTGAAAAAATATATTTTTTGCACTCGAAGCACAATTTAAACTAAAATTAACCCAAAACCGACAAATAAACAAGGTGTCCTTGAAATATTTATCTTTGTTGTTGTGCGAGAGTCAGTTGAATCAAAAAAAAAACATTCAAAAGAATCAAAAATTTCCCCGCCAAAAAATTAGTTTGTTGGTGAAGGGGAAGGAAACGAGGAAAGAAACACGACCAACGAATCAAAGTGTGGAACCACGGAATAGGATTAACTCTACGAATTTTATAATGCCTAAAGTTACATTTAAAGAGGATACCACTATATTGATGCTGTGCCAGTATTTAATTTATCTTACCTGTAGTTGGTATAAAGTAGTCTTCATACTTTAATGAACATGAATCTAATGTTAAATTCATAAAAGTCTGTGTTGATTGCGTATAAAGTTTTGGTGCGTTCATAGCGTTAACATCTTCCTTTCGTAGATTTCCGGAATTTTGTAAGTGACATTTAAAATTACATCTGTAAAAAAACAAAAAATAGGAAATATTTAGGTACATATTTAATTAGAAATTATTATCACGTTAGATATATTTTATTAAAATAACAAGTTAAATGAATAATCTTAACATCTACGTAACATAAATACATTTGAATTGTGTGCAGGGTACGAGCTACTCGTATATCATATTTTATGTTTTCATATATTATTGTTTAATATTCTTGAAGATGCTAATGATTATTTGTCAGCTCTTGTTAACATAAGCTGAACCTCTGTACAATCAAATTTTGGAAGGTAAAATTTTATAGATGACAATGAATTTATGAACGAATTTATGACTATAGCAACGTGAATATTATATTAATACGCGTAGAGCACAAGCTTATTTATTGCTTTAGGCTACAGGTAGAATAAACCAGCTCTTTTAAAATCAATTATATGTGAGTTTAAATACCGATTTTTCCGATTAAATAAACAGATTTGCATATTGTAGTCTATCTACATATAATGATATTACGTCGCCCTCTGTAACACAGTGGGTAGAACGCTTGCTGTGTATATAGAGGGTCTCGGGTTCGATTCCCGGTGGTAACGAAAGTTACGACTGGATACACATAAAAAAATATAGTTGATAAAAATACATTGCCTGGTCATATACAGCTATAAGTGCTAGTCGACCTAAGCAAATGATATAAAAAAAACAAATGATATTATGGTGATATAACATTATATAAGACATACTGTTTGAAAGCGACTTGTGCTGCAGCATTATCGGATCGGCATACAAGGTTTCTTGATCAGGGTAAGATTGTAGTGGATTACAATAAGATTCAGACACTAGTATAAGTTTTGATAATTTAATTATTTTAAGTAACAGCAGGTATGGAATAGCGTATTATTAGCCGAGAATGTAATGGATGCTATATAATTACATGGGGATGAAGTTACAACATAAGCCGTTACGCGATTATGTGCGAGTCAAACACTACTCGTAAGTTGAATGTAAAACATAATATAATTCAGATTATCCTAAATACCTTCAATACAAAGCACGTCACACATTTACCGCTCCACACAGTGCGACAACAAGATGCCTTTTTCTTCGGCTCTTACCTCTTCGCATATGAGCAATATTTGAAAATGGCGGTTTTTGGCAGCACGTTTGCTGCAATAATGTTATGTGTGGCTCGTGTTTTATACTCACTACCACAAACGAAAAAACAAAAAAAAGTTTAAGCCTCAACCAGTCAGACTTAAGAGCTTAAGTTACACGCCGATTGCACCACTTCGGTTAGTGCTACAATCACCAACATTGTACAGGCTTCTCGTCACAAATAAACAACTGACCTCTAAAAAGGGT
Source organism: Nephrotoma flavescens (assembly GCA_932526605.1). Lineage (NCBI taxonomy): Eukaryota > Metazoa > Arthropoda > Insecta > Diptera > Tipulidae > Nephrotoma > Nephrotoma flavescens. The sequence continues at coordinate 151,322,634 of OW052221.1, read as the reverse complement.
CGCGCCACTATTTTGGTGGTCGTACCACTTTCCTAAGTGGTCCAAAGCGGAGCACAACTTAAGCTCTTAAGTTTGACTGGTTGAGGTTTTAGGGTCAGAATTTTGTTTATTTGTGCCTACGTGATTAGTATGAAATAGAATTTTGACAAAAAATAAACGGCTAAACAAATGTGGGGAATTTTGTATTGTGCTTCAATACCTACGAGATTTTTAAAATTTTGATTTTTTTGTTTTATTTATTAACACACATTATACGATCAATAACAATGTCACTACTTTCTGGGAATGACATTAACACGTTCACGACCGAGGTGCCGCCCTAGCCTGGAGTGGTCACAAACAAGAAGATATGTACATTTGCACGAATATTGAGCTAATTGAAGCATAATGGTAGACTAAATATTTTATTTATTTGTTTTGTAGGGTTTGTGACATTATTAATAGCATAGAAAATCTGTTTACCATAGATTTCTCATTTATATAAGTGCGTGTGTCACTTCGTTTAAATGCCGCATAAAAAGTTAAAAAAAATCGTGGTAATAATGTTCTTCTCACAAAAACAAATTATGTTGTGCCAAAACATAGTAAAGATTCCATCCAAAAAAAATATACCCAAATGTAGACATAAAAAAATCGCCTGACAAAAACAGTGAGATCTATCTACATTTTTAGTAAGAAACTTTGCATCCAGTACATGAGATGTGTGAGGTCTATATTTTTCTAGTGAGATCAAAACGTGCTGGATACGCCCATTATTAATGATAGTGTAGGGTTTTCTTCATTACTATGGTATATCAATGCACACTTTTCTTTAGTTCTACTCTATTTAAAGAGTATAAATATAAAAAAATTGTATTTGCACAATAAAGGTAACACTCCAAGAACGCGATATTCGTAGAACACAGTTTCGAAGAACACAACGAATTAATCGTGTTATTGGAGGGTTTCCTGTATATATTATTACAATTCATTTCGTATACAAAACGATTTACTAGAACGAAATGGGTACAAAGGGCCGAATGTGGAAGGGCCGAATGTGGAAGGGCCGAATGTCGAAGGGCCGAATGGATCGAAGGGCCGAATGGCTACAAAGGGCCGAATGTCGAAGGACCGAATGTGTTGAAGGTCCGAACGTGTCGAAGGGCCGAATGTCGAATGGGTCGAAGGGCCGAATTTTTTGTTGTTGATTTAAGAAATATAATTTTTTAAATTTGTTGTTTTATTGAATATTTTGTAAAGTTTTTTTTAATTAAACATATAAATGAATTTCTTCTGAATTTATGTATTTTACTAGTTTTCATCACGTATCCAGTCAGCGATACATTTTGGCGAAGGACAATTTTGTCATGCACCACCAATAGGTATATGTACAAAAAATAAAAAAATAATTAAATTAAATAAAAAAATAAAAAAAAAATATATTTCTAGAAACAAAAAAAAAATCAAAAGTAAAATCGGCCCTTCGACCCATTCGGCCCTTTGACACATTCGGCCATCCGACATTCGGCCCTTCGGCATTCGGCCCTTTGATATCATACCACTAGAACTACCATCCCAAAAATTAATTTTGCTCACAAGTCCTCGTAACCATCGCTCCTCAATCTTTCACCCAAACCATAAAAGCTCGTATGGAATTACATGTGGCCTCATACATCACATTGGCCGACCGTTGCTGCTGCCTGGAACAAATCCTTCAAAATTTCGATAAACCGTTTTTTGGAAACAGTTAAGATTAAATCAAAATACATTTTAAACCAAATTCAAATAATCCCATACCTAAATGACATTTACTCTTTCAGCATCTAGAGAAATTAAAGTAAAGAGGATTGTTGTAGATTACCACCACAATTAAAATTGAATATATAGTCCTTATATCGAAAACTAGAGTTATACTGCGTTTTATGTCTTACTTAAAGCAAGAAATAAGAGAATAGAAGAAATGTTCAAAGTTTCAAATGATTAGATATTTTGTGAGATCTTATAAGACTACTTGGATGTACGTCTTTGTATTGAAATTCATATCTCATCTGTTTTGGACGCACAAAATCATTTTAGCATATTTTGTGAAAATTTAAATAATTTTAGTGGTAAATTAGATTTCTAATCAAGGACTAAGTTTCACTCATATGTTGCAAATGTCACACACAAATTTTGACAAAACCATTTTCCGATTTTGTTTTAGAGAACTTAAAAGGTTGAGTAACACTGTGTGTACATGTTATTTTAAAAAGTTTTAAATATTATTGGAGCATGTGAAGGGTTGAGATGAATATTCTATCTATTTGGTTTGTAAATTTGACATGTACTGATTTGGCTTTATTTAATAATATGCGCCCTAGTCCAGTTACTCTCTGCATTTTGAACTTTGATTCTTGCTTCCGATATACCTTTTCAAACTGTCAACCGTATGCAAATGTTGCTACTCTAGTATCTTAAATATGCGGAAAATCTCTCGTTTAAAAGAGGAACAGAACTAGTCCAAGTAAGCTACCTTATGATATACCTGCTGATATTACCTGCACTACAGTTTTGGATCCTTTATCTTGTAACGTTTTCCGAGAATTGGTGTGTTTTATTTTTAATCTTTGCAGATGTAATGCTACTTCGCATCTTTTATGGTGAGCCGGCTGTTGCCTTTTATAGTTTATATACCTTGCAGGTTCGTTTCGGCTAACTTACGGCATTCTTTTGCTTTATGATTACCGGTACATTTTGTGCACATTGTATCTCGCCCGTAATATGTTTTTGCCTTTGTTGAATGTGAGCATGAATAGCGGGAGCCCCCTCTTATTGATCTTGCTTCCTTGGCTATTATCAATTTTCTCCCGTTTAAGGATGTTTACTGCATAAGTTCTTTCGTCTTGAGATCTTATACAACTCTGTGTACTCGTATGTATACAACTCTTTACCCTTTTAAGTGAACTTTGTGGCTGAAGCTCTATATGAAACAGGATCTTTTATATTGACCTTCCAAACATTGTTGTTTACTGGTACTACTCCTGTGGACACAGATTTCATTAAATCTCGGATTTAAAATTTTTCAAAAATGAAGTAATTGAGTTTAGTGTTTCTTAAAATGTATACGATATTAAAAACATGTGATTCTGGATTCCATATTTATACTTGTACGTTGCAATCAATGCTAATGTCCAGAAACAAAACTGACAGTGTTTTGCCAGTAGTTTCAGTATATTATTGAATTTGTGGAAATGGCTGCTTGTAATTGACTATTAAATCGCACGGTCGCAGGTCAATCCAATCATCAAATAGAAGCACTAATAATGTTCTATATGATTAGAAAAGATTATGAATTGTGAAAATTTAATAAAGAAGCATTTAGTGGAACTTCAGGTGTAGTGGAACTTAAGTAACCAGCTAATCTTCAGTTCCACTTGTCCAGTAAGCTCTGCATCTAGTCTTTGTCGTCTTTCGTGTGTAGGTTAAAATCAAAAGTATTATGTCATCCATTTTATTGTAGTATTAGTGTAGTAAAAAAATAGCACACGCTTAGCACATCAAATTCGATTATTTCAAATTTTTTATCTATATTTCATTTTCAGAACTAACTTTTCGTGTTGACGAATTTTTCTATATTTTACTTTGTTGTTTTATTGTAATGCTTTTATTGTGATTGTTCCGTACATTGGTCTATTTAATTCGAGAGTACTGAAAATATACCAATGTACGGAACAATCACAATAAAAACAAAATAAAATATAGAAATTCGTAAACACGAAAAGTTAGTTGTGAGAATTTAGGTGAAATATAGGTGAAAAATGTGAAAGAATCGAATTTCGTAGTTAAGCAGTAATTCTCTAGTACTACATGGTCTTGTTGTATACATATAGACGATATTCCAATGTAAATAATACAACATCAGTCGTCGCGACCTGATGAGAAGTCTGCTTTTTTCAAATCGATAATCTCATCCGTTCGAAACTGATTGTTGTGGTTCTTACAAATTTTCCATGTATAAGCCAAAAATTCAAAATAGAATTATTTTGAAAATTATTATTATATTTTTTTTTTTGAGTTTTTAATTTAATGAATTTTATTTTGCGGATAAAATGCGGATTCTTAAGTTACCAATATTATACGATGTGTAACTCTAGATATATATATACACTGTCCCGTTTTCCGTATTGAAATTACGAATATTTTTTAAATTCACTGTTTAAGTATCGCGTACTTGTTTGTAATTACTGTAATATTTTCTTCATTGATGTATCAATAATTATGTAGTTTTTTGGTTGTACGGTTATTGTTTCATTTATAACCTTTGTAACCAATCGTTTTGATATAACGAAATTTATAAAATACGTAATCACTATAAAGTTTATACTTATAGGCACAATATTCAGTTTATAATATCACTTATAATTGATAATGTACAAGTTTACGTTTATAAATTTATTTCACTGTGCACAGTTTCAGTTACATTTATTCAGAATACAGTATATTCAGTATACAAGATATTCTTGCACGAAACCGTTCTTAAAACTTTGTACTTACACACAATTTAGTATTTTCACATAATTCAGTTTAACTTAAGTATCGTTTCACTTTACGAAATTACACTTTTTTATTAAGTATGATTATTAGAATTAAATTTTAATTAGTTTAATAAATTTTTTATTTTTTTCTAATGAATAAGTTTTTTTTTTAAATTTATTTTTTTTTGCTTTAACTTATTATAATTATAATATTGATTTACAAAGAAGAATCGAATTTAATTTATTTAACTAGTAAATCGTTTTCTTTTGTAATATTTTCAATATTTGTCTCACAACATCAAAAATTTGAATGTGATTAGCACAAAACTCAAAATTCGACAACCCCGTTCGCACCGCTGGCTGATCGCCCTTTTATATCTCTTTTTATGTCCCATATACCCGCCAATGCGTGGGACTTTTGCCACACCCATAGGGTTTGAAAAAAAATAAAATTTACCAATCATTTCCGACGGATAACATCTAACTGAATCGCCAGATGTGCCATCTGGTTGCATCTATTAAGACACTGTCGGCAAAACGGACTAATTTGCGACTGTTGGGCAGTATTTCTTACTGACATTTAGGGGCCTAAATATTCGCATCATATTACAGTATTCGTCCAGTATTTTATCGTTAGCACAGGAAAGTAACACAATTCTTATCATATCTGTCAATGAGAGTTGTTACAGGCTGGCTACTGCCAACCTGCAGATTTCACTTAAACACATGCAGAGGCCTCCACGGTGATATTTTGCCGGCTACGTTCTCAGCGAGAATTGCTAGGGTCGTGGGGTTTGAGGCTTACATGGTTCCTGGCTTACACCGTGATTAAATACAGAAAGTTGGGGGAACGCAAATAATAATAAAACCGATGTTCCGCCGAAACTCGTCGGCCGGAACCTGAGGAACGAACAACTCAAAAATTATAAACCGAGAACGGTGCCTTGATGCGCGCATCCATCCGATTCAAACGGGGCCAAGCCCTGGTTACGGAATTGGATGCGGGCACCAAGGGACCGCAAACACTATACCGACACAGAGGGAGTCTCCGCTCCCATCACACCGAACCGAAAAAATTTAATAATTCATTTTATGATTAAATTTTGTTTTTTTTTTAAAAAAAAAGGAAACACAAAGCGAAACAACTTCCCAAAAGAACACACTTCCCACCCGTACCACTACAAAAGAGAACGAGAGAGAGAGAGAAAAAGCAATGCGTACCGAGCGCGTGCACCCGCTGTGCGGCGCTCGAGTACAAAATTTAAAAATTTAATATAATATAACAATATATATAAAAAAATAAAAATCGAAAAAGTTTAAATGAAAAAAATAAAAAAAAATTGTACCTTAATATATATAACCAAAATTACTGGTGCGGCCTTGGTGCCGTCATGCCGCAGGTGGCCTTGCCCCACCCGGACCGTTGCGGTGCCTTTCACCGATACCAATAATAAAATAATATTAACGAATAGCCGGTTGGCAACCCGTTCGTTGCGGGGCCTTTCCCCGATACCGAAAAGATGGAAAACGAGGTGCCGGTTGGCCACCCGTACCGCTTTCCAGATCCACCGTTGCGGCTCAACCGCCGATAAAATATATTGGCCTCAACTGGCCGCCAAAAAAGAAAAACAACGTTGGGCGTGGTACCGCCGAAACAATATAAACTTGGCCTTGACTGGCCGCCAAAATAGGTTGCGTGTTGTCTCGCCAACCGTAAACTACGTTGAAAACACAACCACCAAAAATCACTTGGTACCGTCGACAATTTAGGGATATCCGTAATAATTTTCGCTGCTTGATGAACACTATTGCGGCACCAATAGTTTGTTACCCGTTACTAAATCCGGGCTCGCCACACCGTTATCTGCCCTTCACCGAGGTCACCCTGTACCCGGACCGTTACGGTACACCCTTTTTCACAAAAATTAACTAGTCACGACTCGGCCACCCGTTAATGAAATCGCAAGCACAAAATTATACACACCGTTCAATCGATAGCACCAAATTAAAATTGTTACTGCACAACAAAATATCCAACTCCACAGGAAAAATTGAAGATTTTTTAATGATGGCGGATGCACAGAAAAGCAAAAATACACCTGGCTGATTTGCACCAGTATTTATTATATTACACACCCATGAATCAAATGTATTTTATTTTATATATTTTTTTTTTTTTTTAGCCAACAAAAGGTACAGGTATTTGCAAAAGAAATATAATTTGTCTGATATTAACAATTTATTCATAAAAAAAATCTTTCCAAATCACACTGAACTTTTTAATATAATTATTTTTATTTTACAACTAGAGCGCAGTATCTAAGCCACTCTTCACAATTCTCAACGATACTTTTTCTCCAAAAATCAACACTCCAATCCCATACCAAAAAAAAAATTCGAGCGTCGCACATACGACGCGCAAAACATTCCAGAAGAATTGTTTTTCTTCTCTGTTTCTCATTTATATCAATTCGCATTGATATAAACGAGAGGCATATAAGAAAAACATTCTTATGGAATGTTTTTGCTTTACGCACACACTCGATTCGCATTGTTCTCTCTCTCTCCCATTTTTGTTTTACTACCAACCAAACGAACAAAAACATACGGGAATCCCTCCACCACGGAACGCGTTCAGACACCAACAACACAGAGGCAAGAAACCGCGAGTAAAAACATAAAATCTAACAAAATATGGGGATGTCACGCGTAAACGAAAATTATGTCTTGTTACAGACAACACAGTCGTAACAAACGTGGGAACGTCCCACACCCTGAGATGTCTCATGAGCCGGGCCTAAAACAAACAATGGGAACGAGATAACAAACGATTTAAACAAATGAGGTAGGCGATATGGTTAGACACGAATGTCTTTAATGTGGTAAGTACCTAGGTTTTTGCCACTCAAATCCTCGACTGCGTACGCCACTTGTCCTACTTTACCGGAAATTACCGCGGGTTTGAACTTGCTTGCCAATTTGGCGGAAAATTTATTCGACGCATCGCTCAAAGCAAACGATCGTATGAAAACGGGTTGTCCGACTCGAAAAGTGCGCTTAGTACTACGTAAATTGTAATGTTGAGCCCCCTTTTCGTGTGCTACGCGTAAGTAATGAATTATACGATCTTTTAGGAGGTTTACTCGATCTGGCTTAGCCCATACCTGGACTTCGCTGGGATCATGTTCATCGAGTAACCGTCGCAATGAGTGATCCGAACCATGCATCGACATATGTTGACCGAACACGACATAATGAGGGGAGTAATGTATCGAATCGTGTATGCCATTACGTAAAGCAGCCGCAATTTCTTGCAAATTTTTGTCCCACTGATTATGATCGTGATCGCTCAAATATGATCGAATGCTAGCAATCAACGTTCTATTAACACGCTCGGATGCGTTACTTTGGGGCGAGTACACCGGCGTACGTACATGTGTTACACCATATTTAGACAACAAATCTTTAAATAAGTTCGAGGTAAATTGCTTCCCATTATCAGAGGTAATTATTTCGGGAACCGAGAACAACAGAAATATTTCGTTTTCTAAGAATCGACACAGCAAAAGAGCAGACGCTTCCCGCAGAGGTTTTACAACTACAAATTTGGAATAATGATCCAGAACGATAACAATACAGGTATTTCCAAGTTTCGAACGTGGATACGGACCCAAAAAATCAACATACAATTTTTGGAACGGGCGAGTTGACGTAACCTGTTTTCCCATGGCTGGTTGTGTAGAGAAATTAACAGCTTTGTTCATTTTACATTTAGTGCAGCTAGCAACGTATTGTTTGACTTGTTTCGCCATCTGAGGCCAGAAAAATTGACGCTGAAGGCGCTCGAGGGTTTTGCTGCCGCCTAAATGTGCTGAAGTGGGAGGTACGTGAGCCTGTTCAATAAGCGTTGAAGTTAAGGAATTAGGAATAACAAGTTTCCAATTCGAAAGGTCGGTATCCGTATATTTAAAACCGAAGGAAGGGGATATTAATAGTTTATCATCCTGGATCTTGTAGTTGTGCGAACAATCTTTTAGTGAACGAATTTTCGCGATCTGATCGACGTAATCTGGATCTTGGAACGCAACCGAATTTTGATCAACGTGCAAAATGGGGACTGAAGAAGGTATTAACGCATTCACGGAAGGGTCGATATTTTTACTCGACAAGACTGGATCTTCAAATTGGGCACCAGGATCAGGCGTGCTCTTACTTTCAGAATCATCCTCACAAAGAGCGGATTCATCCGGAAAAGCTCGAGACAACGCATCAGGTACAACGTTAACTGAACCTTTTCGGTAACCAATCTGAAAATCCAGCGCTTGGAGTTTAAGACTCCATCTCGCCAAACGTCCGGAGAGGTCTTTTTGACTCATTAGCCAGCGTAAACTGGAATGGTCGGTATAAATGACGAACGGATAGCCTTCCACGTAAGGACGGAATTTTCGCACGCAGAGGACGGCAGCGTAGCATTCCAGCTCGGTCACCGAGTAGTTTCGCTGCGCCGCATTGAGCTTATGGGAATAAAACTCAATGGGCCGCTCCACCCCCTCGGCGTCCACCTGAAATAAGACACTACCGACCCCAACGGCACTGGCATCGCACTGAATAAAAAAGGGCTTTGTATAATCGGGATGCGTCAAAACTGGGGCAGTTGACAAGGCGGTTTTGAGAGCGTTAAAAGAAGAATCAGCAGCTGCAGACCAACATACTTTAGTGTTTTTACCAGTAAGATCGGTGAGAGAAGAAGCTAAGGAGGCGAAATTTGGAATGAAGCGACGGTACCATCCGCACATTCCCAGAAAACGTCTAATCTGTTTCGTCGTTTTCGGAATAGGGTACTCCAGAATAGCTTTACATTTATCTGGGTTTGTACGGAGGCAACCATCACCCACAATATAACCTAAATAGTCTACTTCTTTCAACACAAACTTACTTTTGGTCAAATTGATTGTTAGACCAGCATCCGACAGATATCCAGCAACCTGTTGAAGCAAATCGAAATGTTCGGCCAGAGTGGAGGATGTGACCAGAAGGTCATCGAGGTACACAAAGACCTTATCGTGTAGCTGGTACGGGATCACGCGGTGCATTAAGCGACAAAGCGTCTGTGGGGCGTTGCATAAGCCAAACGGCATCACCTTGAACTGATACAAGGGCCGTCCAGGAACCGTAAACGCTGTCTTATCGCGGGATGCTGGGTCGAGTGGGATCTGCCAAAAGGCATCCTTCAAATCAATCGCCGAAATGAATCGGGTGTGTCCCAAACGACCCAACAATCCGTTGATTATTGGCAGCGGATACGCATCCTTGACGGTGGCCTTGTTCAGTTCTCTAGCATCTAAACACAGACGAACTTTGCCATTGGCCTTACGCACCAACGTGACCGGTGAACACCAGGAACTTTGTGACTCCTCGATGACCCCCAAAGACAACATCCTATCCAACTCGGCATACATGAGTTTCTGGATAGCTGGGGATACGGAATAAAAACGTTGTTTGACTGGTTTTGCGGAACCGACATCGATCATATGAGTGATGAGGGATGTGCGGCCCAAACCTAAAATATCGCTGCTCGGGAATTGTTCGCGGATAAGATCCAAGTTACGACGATCATCAGATGTTAAAATATGAAATTTGGGTGTGTTGGTAGTTTCACCTAATTCGTCCGAATTATTTAACGCGGAGATTTTTGGGGAAATTCCAAAACGATTCCAAAAATCGATACCCAAATAAAGCGGTTGTTCTAAGGAAGGAACAACATGGAAATTCATAGTTTGAGTAATTCCATTGAACTCGACGTTAGCTCGTATGTAACCAAATACTCGTTGGACTTGACCACTCGCGGTAGTTATCGTGGATGGAAAATTATGAAACTCTACGAATGGATTCGACAAGATTTTCTCCGCTCCATTCCCGAGAACACTGACACTCGCCCCGCTGTCGAGAAGACCCTTAAAAGGGATCTTATTTATAAAGACCTGGGCGTAAGGCCGAGTGTCACTACCCTCGGAGAACAAAACGGAGGAAATCACGTCGTTTCTCATTGTAGCGCGGTGGTTCCAATATTTCTTGGAACGTTTTAAACGATCTAACTTGGCTAACGACGGAGAATTATAGAAAAACTTTAGAGCGACAGGAAGGGAAGGGGAATCTGGTGGGGAAGAAGGATCGGGAAGGGAATCATGATTGGCAGACGAGTTTACCTTCTGGTCGGGTTCGATTGGGAGCGGAGTTCCGCGTCCGTATTGCTCGCTGCGTCCTCCTGGATTGGTTTGAGTGGATTTGTCCGTGGTAACATCAGTCTGGGTTGCGATTGATTTGTTCTCTGTACACTCAGTCTGAGTTGAGGTGGATTTGATCTCGGTACACTCCGTCTGAGTGGCCGTTGTGGTGACGACATTTTTACCGTAATTCGAATGCTGTATATAATCTGATCTCGAGTTGTCTGTTGAGATTTGTCCGCCAGGACGTCTCGCCGCTGCCGATGGAAACCTGCTCCCCGCTTGAATTGCGGATACTGAGTTATCGGGTAGAACATCAGTCAAGAGATAATTTTCATAAGAGTCATATGCTCCAACATCATCATACGGACTGCCTGATGACTCATTGATCACGCGTCGTGGATGGATTGCAGGGTCCGCCGTAGCTTTGATCCGCCTGAAAGACTCCTCCCAAGCAGAACAACTTTTGATCAGCTCATTTATGGTGCTAAACCGACGATCGGTGAGATGAAACTGTAATTCTGGCTTCATGTTCGCCATTAAAATTTCGGTGAGCTCCTCGTCCGAATACGGTGTACGACATTGTAGCGTTAGACTCCACACTTGATCGAAGAAATCTAGGAAACTTTCATTGGGTCGTTGTTTGTGTGCCTCGACGGTTCGCCGGATTTCGTAATTGTTGCGACGGTCTTTAAAGCGCTCGATGATACCGCTTCGTAGATCTGTCCAGGTAGCGTTCGGATTATGTTTGCGGAATGTCCAATACCACTGCAAGGCGATATCTTCCAGGATGGTATGTAGCTCGAATAATAATGTTTGGTCGGACAATCCGCGAGACGAAGCGATGGTGTCTACCTGAAACAGGAACATGTCGATGGAGATGTCCGAAGGAGATCCAGTGTAATTGAGGCCGCTCTCAGACAATAATGGCTGGTCGGTAAAGTTTTGCCCCAACTCATCTTGATCTAGTAAGGTGATATCCATTTTGGATGATGACAGGATAGAAAGGATAAACTCGCTCGATTTAATTTGGCGAAAACAAAAAGTGACATAGTCTTTATTAATTTAATACATAATACAAAAAGTTTAATTCAAAATAACTTTACTCGAAACTGAAGGTTTCAGAATAAAGTGAACTTATATAATTATTTCCACACCCACTATAACTAGATAATAAAACGGAAAAAAAAAATTAATAATGATAAAGGAATGGTTACCTTGTGAAATTTTGTGGGGCCCGGATCCCCACGATTGTTTAACCCGGCGAATACGAGATACCCTCCAAAGTGGCGCTTTTCGATGAGAACCTAATTTGGAGGGGCTCGTTGAAAATGAAATACAAAAACCAAAAAAAAAAAAAAAAATCCAAAACTACCAACACACCCAATGGTACGCAGGCAGAATAATAAATAACTTCAGAAGAAAAGAAAAACAATATAAAAGAGAAAATAAAGCAAAAGAGGTCAGAATCTACCAACACACCCAACGGTATGCAGGCAGAATGATAAATTAAAAAAAAACGATACAAAAGAAAAAAAAAATGAAGTACTAAATGTACCCGCGGGTTCCAATACAACCCATATACGAAATCAACGAAACCAAAATCAAACTCAAAAATATCAAAATATCTCAAAAAATCAAATATAACAAAATACTAAGCAAAACTCAACTCAAAAAAATATTATCAAATTACCAATAAAAATCAGATAAACATATCAAATATAAATTGGTATACAATCAACAAAACGGATGGTATGATGAGAGTGGAAATCCCACTCCGTGTCGGCTAAATAATAAAAAAAATAAAAATAATAATAATAAGGTTATGTTTCGTTCCTCAAATTTCGGTCGAGAAATTTCGGGGAAGGGAAGAAATGAAGCTATGCTAAACTCCAGACAAATGACATCCGAGCTCCACCACAATCGAACACCACATAGTGGAAATGGGAAAGAGCTCGGAAATCGGATGTCCGAAGGATAGGGGTATGACACCCCCCATCTACGCGCAATCAAACAGCCCGTGCTGGTTGCGATCGCAGATGGGGAATGCCAACCGGGAGACTGGCTTTGGTGTGCGCGTCCAGGCGAAGTCAAACAGAGCAGAACACTGGTTTCGGCGCTGGGCACGCACGCCAAAGGGAGTGAAGCTACAATTCAAAAAAAAAAAATCAAAAAAAATCAAAATTTGCGAAAAGTTTGGGCGCCACTGTTACAGGCTGGCTACTGCCAACCTGCAGATTTCACTTAAACACATGCAGAGGCCTCCACGGTGATATTTTGCCGGCTACGTTCTCAGCGAGAATTGCTAGGGTCGTGGGGTTTGAGGCTTACATGGTTCCTGGCTTACACCGTGATTAAATACAGAAAGTTGGGGGAACGCAAATAATAATAAAACCGATGTTCCGCCGAAACTCGTCGGCCGGAACCTGAGGAACGAACAACTCAAAAATTATAAACCGAGAACGGTGCCTTGATGCGCGCATCCATCCGATTCAAACGGGGCCAAGCCCTGGTTACGGAATTGGATGCGGGCACCAAGGGACCGCAAACACTAAACCGACACAGAGGGAGTCTCCGCTCCCATCACACCGAACCGAAAAAATTTAATAATTCATTTTATGATTAAATTTTGTTTTTTTTTTAAAAAAAAAGGAAACACAAAGCGAAACAACTTCCCAAAAGAACACACTTCCCACCCGTACCACTACAAAAGAGAACGAGAGAGAGAGAGAAAAAGCAATGCGTACCGAGCGCGTGCACCCGCTGTGCGGCGCTCGAGTACAAAATTTAAAAATTTAATATAATATAACAATATATATAAAAAAATAAAAATCGAAAAAGTTTAAATGAAAAAAATAAAAAAAAATTGTACCTTAATATATATAACCAAAATTACTGGTGCGGCCTTGGTGCCGTCATGCCGCAGGTGGCCTTGCCCCACCCGGACCGTTGCGGTGCCTTTCACCGATACCAATAATAAAATAATATTAACGAATAGCCGGTTGGCAACCCGTTCGTTGCGGGGCCTTTCCCCGATACCGAAAAGATGGAAAACGAGGTGCCGGTTGGCCACCCGTACCGCTTTCCAGATCCACCGTTGCGGCTCAACCGCCGATAAAATATATTGGCCTCAACTGGCCGCCAAAAAAGAAAAACAACGTTGGGCGTGGTACCGCCGAAACAATATAAACTTGGCCTTGACTGGCCGCCAAAATAGGTTGCGTGTTGTCTCGCCAACCGTAAACTACGTTGAAAACACAACCACCAAAAATCACTTGGTACCGTCGACAATTTAGGGATATCCGTAATAATTTTCGCTGCTTGATGAACACTATTGCGGCACCAATAATTTGTTACCCGTTACTAAATCCGGGCTCGCCACACCGTTATCTGCCCTTCACCGAGGTCACCCTGTACCCGGACCGTTACGGTACACCCTTTTTCACAAAAATTAACTAGTCACGACTCGGCCACCCGTTAATGAAATCGCAAGCACAAAATTATACACACCGTTCAATCGATAGCACCAAATTAAAATTGTTACTGCACAACAAAATATCCAACTCCACAGGAAAAATTGAAGATTTTTTAATGATGGCGGATGCACAGAAAAGCAAAAATACACCTGGCTGATTTGCACCAGTATTTATTATATTACACACCCATGAATCAAATGTATTTTATTTTATATATTTTTTTTTTTTTTTAGCCAACAAAAGGTACAGGTATTTGCAAAAGAAATATAATTTGTCTGATATTAACAATTTATTCATAAAAAAAATCTTTCCAAATCACACTGAACTTTTTAATATAATTATTTTTATTTTACAACTAGAGCGCAGTATCTAAGCCACTCTTCACAATTCTCAACGATACTTTTTCTCCAAAAATCAACACTCCAATCCCATACCAAAAAAAAAATTCGAGCGTCGCACATACGACGCGCAAAACATTCCAGAAGAATTGTTTTTCTTCTCTGTTTCTCATTTATATCAATTCGCATTGATATAAACGAGAGGCATATAAGAAAAACATTCTTATGGAATGTTTTTGCTTTACGCACACACTCGATTCGCATTGTTCTCTCTCTCTCCCATTTTTGTTTTACTACCAACCAAACGAACAAAAACATACGGGAATCCCTCCACCACGGAACGCGTTCAGACACCAACAACACAGAGGCAAGAAACCGCGAGTAAAAACATAAAATCTAACAAAATATGGGGATGTCACGCGTAAACGAAAATTATGTCTTGTTACAGACAACACAGTCGTAACAGAGTTAGAGCAGCACTTTAAGTATATTTTGATTCAGGCCCAAAAAACGTAAACACAAAAAACATAGCATTACTAGTTTTTTTTTCGTTTTCTTTCTATGTTATCTACTCTTCATGAATCCATATAAAGTTTGCTCTAAATAGTATACGATGATAATCAAATTAATGACATCAAAGCGGAAAATAATTGGTCAATTCCGAATGACCTCTACCTTAGAAATGATAAATAATTAATCAAAATTAAAGATAAATAAACAAAGTTCACGCTCAGGAGAATGATAATTTATTTTTCTGCCAAGAAACAAGATATATAAAGCCAAAAAAAACTTTACAGAAAAGAATTTTCTTATGAAAGTTTTCTTCCATGTTTGCGTTTTTTGGGGCCTGCTGTATGTGAACATATTAATATGCAGCACCTGTGTGTATAATGTACAATTTCTTCCTGTTTTTTAAATATAAATAAAGTAAGCCCTTATATTTACATCAGAAATAGTACAGGAACAGAAATGGAACAAATCTAATTATAAATCCATTATTAATAATTTGAGAATTTTAGACTAAGGATGTAACAGTAAAAAGAACAAATAACACCACCTATAAATCACCCGAAGCGTTGCAAAATGGTTTTATAGGCTCTTATAACACTATATGGATTTCGAAGAACACTGGTTCCAAAAACAAGCTTTCGCAAATAATGTTCTTCGGAAACATGTAACAATGTAAATTGATATCATTGGCACTGAAATCTATAGGAAAGCCTAAACTTTAATACGAAAACCAATAATGTGTCTTGCTAAATTACATTCGAATATTTGTTTTAAATAGATATTTCAAACGTAAAATCGATTTATAAAATAAAATTACATATCTAATTTAAAATTAAGTACTTAATATGATCAACTAAATTGTTCATGATGGTCGATTACTATTTTTTTTACTACACACTTTGTAGAATAATTTTATTAAAGACAAAGCAGATTTTTTTTTTACTATCGCACTTATCCCTTTACGTAAAGTGGATAGTGAATAAAAATATGTAAAATTTCATGTCATGTGTTTATTTTTTCATCGTTTTAGTTTTATGCCGTTTTGTTTTCCAAGAAAAATGCAAATTCATAATTTTTCTGTTTTTTAGCATCCACACATCATGAGTGGAAACTCCTTGATTTAATAAAACTAAGTAATATTCTCCATTACGGTTACCTACAAATGGAACTTGTCCTATAAGGTTAAGTTTCAGTGTCAGGTAAATGATTGCTTGCAGAAATGTTAGGAAAATAGAAAAATGAGCGGAAAATGTAACGAAGCACCATCTTACTGCATGGGCATTTCTAAATACAATTTGTAAACGAGATAAACTAAATATTAAAATTTAATTAAAATTAATTAAATGAAATAAGAGTCACACTTGAATAACCGTTTGCGACTCCTAAATGAAAGGTCGTTTCACTTTATAAAAATATAAAATATATTTTATCTTTGCATAATCATTTAATTAATGAAAATTGACGAACAAGAAAAGGCAATCATCACAAATACTGCAGTACGAAAAAAACGGCGAAAGTATAGAGACAGTCAGTACAAATATATTATATAAAATATCTTAGTCGGGAGTTGCCCCGACTTCGTTTTCTTATTGATGTGTCAACTGACACCAGCTTCACATCGATGTGAGGTTACCAAGGTCTCACTGTATATTTCTATAAGTACTCCAGTTGGTACTATTCTGGTAATTCCCTGGGAATAGAGAACTGGAGAAAGAATTTATATGTAATTTCTGTTGAAATATTTTTTTTCCGGGCTACTGAGGAGAAAAGTTTGATGTAAATATTTATAAATTGGGAATAATTTTTCCATACCTAAATTGGTAGGGAAAATTATTCCCAATTTAATTTTGTTTTCAATAAAATTAACACTAACTTTGTACCACAGTATGCCAGAAACAAAACGATTAAATAAAAATTACATATAAATTCTTACCCCAGTTCCCTATTCCCAGGTAATTACAAGAATAGTGACACAGTACTTATTTGAGCATTTTTAATAAAAGTGCGTATTAGTTATGCACGATTTACATGTTTCAATTTTTTTTCCCAACAAATTTTTTACAGAAAAATAGAGCTGCACGCAAATAACAAAAAATTACTAGTTAAAAAGAGACAGCCATATGTAAACAACATTTCCCCAAATTAAAAAGAAAACAAAACCAATTTTATTTTACTGGAATTTGTTTCGTGCTCCTCTCGCAAACGAAAATCGTAATGTACTTAACCCTTCATTTTTTACTGGAAAAAAAATTGGAACATGTAAATCGTGCATTATAAGGCTATGTTGGAATAAAAAATGCAGGGGTAATATGCTGTAGCCAACATCAGACTTTCTTTTATCACGAATGTATATAGATCTCCAATACACCACGTTTGATTTCATTAATGGTGACAAATTAAACTTACCGGAGTTTTGGTAAAAGCTGTCTTAATCAAAAATTTTTATTCACTCTAAAAAATCAAACAAGGATTGCCTTATTTAATTTTTAAATTTTTCTGACTTCATCTGAAATACTGTAAATGGAAACGAAGCTATGAGCGTTTCAAGGTAATATTGATTTGTATTTTCAGGGACCGTGTAGAGACCCTGTCATGATTAAATCTGTTGACGGGGTTTATAACATCATCAATAGATACAGAAACCCAGCTAGTTATTAGTTATCACCACTGGATGCTGCGCTTAGCTGGATCATACTGTTAGCTATGCGACAGAAATGGTGCTGGATCTTTTGGAAATCCCAGTGGACAAATTTCTATTATTTCATTTTCAAAAGGTGGCACAATAAAACCTAATTATTGTTGATAAGCGATTATGTTTGATAATATATACAATAAAATGTTTTTGGATAAAATAAATAATCAGGTTAAAGTTTATTAATTTTGTTAAACATTTAACTTGTGTTTCCCCATTTTTCGTTCATCACCGAAAATACACTACTTTTCGATAAAGACACTGGCCAGAATATTTAATGACCAATATTACTGAAATAATAGGGTCGTTTCAATAACAATTTTCTATTTCTATTTTCTTCTATTTTGCGATGTTTAATTGGAAAACTTATTTAAGAATATACAAACTAGTTATACAATTCATTAATAACTTTGAGATTAATATCGAGTTATCTTAAAAACAAAGGAAGTAAGAAATAAAAGATGCAAAATAAATCAGTCCCAATATTATGAAAATGTTAAAATATTTTTTGTGAAGGTTGATTTACACAAGCGACGTGTGGCAAGTGGAAATAAACGTGACGCTTTTATAGCGGTTTTATCGGGTATTATTATTTAAACACTCACTATATTTTTATTATAAACTATTTATTATTTATTAATCTTTATAATATTATTTTTAACTAGTCCACAAAATGGCTGTGGTGTGTGAACGACTGTTCGATGCACTTTTCACTTTTATTATTTTTGAGACCGTGTCTCTGTAACTTCTAAAACCCGACTGTATTCTTTTTCGCTTCTTCGATTTTTTGGTTTTTGTAGTTCTCGATCTCTATCGATTATCGATAAAGGTGGCGAAATAGCTCTATTCAGCAAAACGAGCTATGCCTCGTAATTAAGCGACGCGGTGTATAGATAGTTTTGCTACGAGGAGTGCCACGACGTGAAAAGGTTTTTGAGCCGCTACATCACTCCCCTCCTGAATCGAAAACCGTAGTGTTTTAAATTGAATGTAACGGTTTTTGGAACACTACTCGACTGCGTTTACCACAAGTATTCCGTATGCTGGCTTAAGTCTTTCGATGCCAATTGTTGTTGATTTTCCATCTATATCCACAACAAAGAATTTGCGCAATTTGCAGGTCACTGGATACGGTCCAGAATAGGGTGTACTCAAAGGACCTCTGACTCTATCCACACGTACGAATACATGTTAACAGGTTTCCAGATTTTTGGGAATGCACGTTGCCTGTTCGGTTGGATGTCGTGTGTCCGTAGGAACTAAGGCTCTCATGGTAGTACGAAGCTGATTCACGAAATCCGAAGTCTGTGTTTGGGTTCGAATTTTGATTGATGATGTAGAATTCACCGGGAACCTTGATATTTTAACCATATACTAGCTCTGCTGGTGTGCAGTTGAGGTCTTCCTTGACGGAGGTTCGAATACCCAATAGGATCGTTGGAAGTTCTGAACTCCAATGGGATGTATTACATCGAGCTGTTAAGGCGGATTTTAATTGCCTGTGCAACCGTTCGACAAGACCATTAGTTTTCGGGTTGTACGCAGTTGTCCGAATGCGATGGCAACGAAGGAGGTTCGTGAGCTCGGTGAACAACGTTGATTCGAATTGTTTCACCAGAACGAGACAAACAGTCGCACACCACATTGTGTTTACCTTTGATATGATGCATGTAGGTAGTGCATTGGGCAATGTAATCGAGATGTCGTAATTGCCGGGGACGACGTTCTGACTTTGACGCAATAGCTATTGTAACAGATTTATGGTCGGTAAATAAAGAGAAATTTCGCCCTTCGGCGAAAGTGTTTGATTGCTAAATATATAGCAAGAAGTTTTCTATCGAAAGTAGGGTATTTAATTTCCGCAGGGGAGAGCTTCTTTGAAAAGAACGCTAATGGTTGCCAACATCCTTTGTTGCGTTGTTGTAAGACAGCTCCAACTCTTACATTGGAAGCGTCGGTAGTTATGTTGAACTACGCGTCGTTTAACGGGTGTGCCAAAAGAGTGACAGCGGCAAGAGAACGCTTGACCTTTTCAAAAAATTCTGTACAATCTTTGAGCCAAGAGAAGTTTCTTCTGTTTTTGCATTTCTTGAGTAAAATGGCCAAATGCCTGTGAATAGGCGATAACAGTTTGGCTAACCGCGGTATAAAGAGTTGGTAATAATTCACCATACCGACGAACTGCTGTATTTGGCGGATTGATGTTGGTTCTGGAAAATTTGAAATAACATCAACTCTGTCTTTCGACGGGAGGATGCCATCTTTCGAAATTGTGTGGCTCAGGAAGTCGAGTGACTTCACGCCGAAAATACATTTCGAAGCTTTAATATTGATTCCACATGCGGAGAGACGTTCAAATACTGACACGAGATGTTCACTGTGTTCCATCTCGGACCGGCTTGCAATGAGGATATCGTCGATATAAGAGTACACGAAGTCCAGCCCTTTTAACACCTCGTTAAGGAATCGCTGGAATGTCTGGGCTGAGTTACAAAGACCGTATGGCATTCGGGTAAACTCAAAAAGCCCAAAAGGAGTGGTTATCGCTGTTTTATGAATATCCTGGAGAGCCATGGGAATTTGATGATATGCCCTTAGCAAATCTATTTCCGAGAAGATAGTGGCGCCGGCGAGTTTTAACGAGAAACTGTGTATGTGGGGGATAGGATATCTATCTGGGACAGTGACAGTGTTTAACAGTCGATAGTCTCCACAAGGGCTCCAGCCCTTGTCTTTCTTTTGCACCATATGCAGTGGTGAGGAGACTGGGGATGATGAGGGGCGGCAGATTCCAATGTCTGTCATAATCTGAAATTAAGTTTTTGCAGCTTTAAGTTTCATTGCGTCCAGTTGTCGCGGTTTAGCAAAACGTAACCTACCTTGCGTGACGAAGCAGTAGACTACGTTATGCTTCATTGTGAGATTGTAATTTAAAACCTCACTGAGCGAGGGGTACTTCTTCAAAAGAGCGCCGTAATCATTGTTGACGCTGAAATGTTTTGGAGATGGTGAATCAACTTGAGCGATGATTGCGTTCTCAGTGAGGGTAGTAAAAGAATCAGAAAGTCTTCTGTTCTTTAAATCGACCACGAGACCATATTTTGACAGAAAGTCAGCACTTATAATAGGCCTGTCTACTGCCGCGATGATGAAGGGATGTGTGAACGAACGCCCGAAATCGAGATTAACCTTCAAGAGTTTTGTGCCGTAAGTGGAAATTGGGGATCCGTTTGCTGCGGAAAGAACGCAAACGGTGTATTTAGCGTGTCGGGGAAACTTGTTTACAGGTATCACAGATACTTCAGCGAATCGATCAGAAATTGCAAGTTATTTTCGTGATCGTGGATAAAAAGACGGCGAGACGAACCAATCCCACTGTTTGCCGTAGAGACAGAAGGATTTAATGGTTTTCCGAAGATTTGAATTGTTTGGAAGTAGCTTCTCCATGAGCTACCGGTAGGAAACTGCACGGCTTGTTATAGTTTCGTGCGCGTGAGCCGAAACGACGGTGGTAGTAGCAGAGTCCGGATCGAGATAACGATATCGACCTTGATCTGTGTCGGTAATTGAAATTCCGTCTGTTGTTTGACTTCCATGTGAACCAATGTTCATATTGGCCAGTGTTCGCTGTAGATCTGCCAATTGTTATTGCGTCTTCTCCAGTTGGCTTTGCATTAAAACAAGGGCTGATTCACCCCCTGCAGTTGCCTTGCTTGTGGATGGCTGGTTGACAGCAGCAATTGGTTTGGTTGCTCTGAATCGAGCGTAAATCCAGATATTGTCGGCGACCGGTAGGATTTCCTCGATGTCGTTCTTGATATCGCCCATTGGCGGTCGTAAAGGATGAAACACACCAAGAGCAGCGCAACATATTTCCAAACAATCCACACTAACGGCTGCGTATGGGTGTGCACATCAAGCAACGCAGCAGATTGTTTTGTTTTAGTAGTAAAATTGAATTGTGCAAATTTTAACGAGGTTATGAGTAGCAGCAAATTGAAGCTGCTAGGTGTGGAACCTATTGATGCCGCGACAGATGCAACTTCATTCAATATAATTTCTTTAGATTTAAATGTTTCTATTAAAATTACAAAATATGTATTTGATTTATTTTATTGGAAATACGTATATTTACACCGAAACTATGATTTTGTATCATCACATAAGCGAATAAGCCAAAATTTAAATTTGCTGCTCGCCGCTGCTGCTTGGTGTGTTTCATCCTTAAGTCGTGTGGCAAACGTTTTCGCCAGAGGTTTTTGAGTTCTAAAAATGGGTTTCTAAAAATGTCCGTTATAAATTGAATTGTCTCCTGTGGTATCGCGCCAAGAGTATAAGCGAATTGTTCATCGTCGTCGAGAATGCGGTGGATACCGAATTGATGTTCGACGAGGATGAACCATGCCGCCGGTTGCTCGTTCCAGAAGTGAGGTATTTAGGTGGCATTTTGTATAATTTGGTCATTACCCGCGATGTTGATGTGCCAGCATGGCTGTCGTTCCCATCTTCAGATGATGAAACGGCTTTTTGTTGTTCAGGTGGCATTTTATTTAAATATTTTTTTTTTCACTTCCCTCGCGATAATTATTACAACGTAGCAGAAATAGTTATTTTATAAACTTGTCTATCTAATTGTAGACTAAAAAAAAATATTCGTTCGCCAACAAGCTGAATAGAATTATGTTTCCCAACCACGGAGTAGTGCGAATACAGAAATGGACAGATCGAATACTAAACAAAAAAAATCAATCAATTACAAAATAGTATCGAGCGAAATTAGAAACGAAAATAAATTATTGGAAAGATCAACGGAATTATAATGTTAATAGTGTGAAAAGTGTTGAAGCGAACAATCGTGCACTTACAATGATCTTAATAATTAATATAATGTTTGTAGTAATAAAATAATATTTAAATTCGAATCGTTTGAAAAAAAATTAAAAAATGTTTAATAGATGTAATTTTTTTGTAATAATTACTCGTATTATGTATCCGTTATGTATGTATCCGTGTGATGTAGTTGATTTACCCGTTGATTTTCATTGTTTTGTAATGTATTGTAATTTTGTCGTTGAAGTGTTGTTTCTATGCTTCCCTGGCTCCCTCGATAGGTGCGATCGCCTTTGGAGGGGCAAATGGCCCAAAAAATTTGTTTTGTGCGTATAGTTTGCGGTCTTGTAGAGAAAAAATTTCTTAGTGGCTTAACCGCGTATCGAACTTACGTTCGCCCGATGCGCACGTACAATTGTGGTACACTTATGCACTGCACTATACTCACTACTATAAATTTGCGTCGTGTTTTTATGTTAGTTATTAACTGTTTTGTTTTATAATTTTTTTTATCATTCACTTAGCGTTTATGTGCGCCTGTTACTTTTAGTTAGCGTTTAGTTTTTGTTGTACGCTTTTAATATGTTGCGCTGTTTGTATTATTTATACTTTATATTTATTAATTATTAATTACACTTTTTAGGCACATTGTGAGAAAAAATGTGCTCTTGCGCGGTTTTTCTAACGGTCGACTGTTTGTAACCGTTATACTCGCGCGTCGGGGTCACCAGTTATAGCGGTGTTATCGGGTATTATTATTTAAACACTCACTATATTTTTATTATAAACTATTTATTATTTGTTAATCTTTAAAATATTATTTTTAACTAGTCCACAAAATGGCTGTGGTGTGTGAACGACTGTTCGATGCAATTTTCTCTTTTATTATTTTTGAGACCGTGTCTCTGTAACTTCTAAAACGCGACTGTATTCTTTTACGTTTCTTCGTTTTTTTGGTTTTTGTAGTTCTCGATATCTATCGATTGTCGATAACTATCGAGAATCTCGAATATAATTTGTAGGTGGCGAAATAGCTCTATTCAGCAAAACGAGCTATGCCTCGTAATTAAGCGGCGCGGTGTATAGATAGTTTTGCTACGAAGTGAAAAGGTTTTTGAGCCGCTACACTTTCTTGACAACAATTTACATTTGTGGCTAGTTCCGCCACACACACTTTATAAATTTTTTTATATTTTAAATTTTGTTCTTATTCGAGACAAGCAAAAGCCATAATTTTAGTTATTTTATTTTGAAAATAATAACTGCAACACACGCCAAACTCTATGGCTAAACAAAACAAAATGTATCAAAAATAAATTTAATGTCAAAAACCACTGTATGTAAACGAATACAAATTTGTATGTGTTTGTGCGACCGTGCCGGAAAAGATAAAATTGAACCACCCCTCGACGCGTGGCATCTGCCATGTGACAAATGTCAAAATATTCGGCTCTGGTTGGCTACAAGCTCCCGATTCTTCGATTTTTATAACATTTTTCTGTTTTATTTTTATTTTACTGGATTAGTATGAAATTCCTTATTTAACAATTTTTTTGTAACTATTGTCAAAGGTTTTATTCCTGAATCTTTCTTTATACGAAACTAACAAGAAGTGTGAAATTCTTAAAAAACATAAAGTTTTTTTAACTTAAGCGTTAAACCTCATCCAGTCAAACTTAAGAGCTTCAGTTGTGCTCCCTTTTGGACCACTTAAGAGAGCGGTACGACCACCAAAATTTTAGAGGTCAGTTGTTTATTTGTGACGAGAAGCCCATACAATTTTGGTGATTGTAGCGCTAACCGTGCAATCGGCGTGTAACTTAAGCTCTTAATTAGTCTGACTGGTTGAGGCTTTAACCTATTTTAATACTTAATATCATTATGCATTAATATTATTAAATTATTATTAATTACTTAATTTTAGTGTGTTAGGCCAACATGCGCGTAATTATTATATTTTATTTCTCAGTTAATTAAATCTAGAGGATCTACTCTGCGAGGCCGTTCGTATTTCGGTTGCCTTAGTAGTTCTCTAGCTAATTCGTTAGGGTGTGAGTCAAGTTTCAGTTGGTATTTTAGACTGCATGATTTAATTGTCTCTTTAGCAGTTTTGATTTCTAGGTCTCTATGGATGTTGCTGTTTCGAATATACCATGAGGCATTTGTAATGCTACGAAGTATTTTTGCTTGCGTTCTTTGTACGATATCTATATTTGATGCACTAGTTGAGCCCCATAGTTGGATACCATATGTTCATATGGGGATTAGCATTGCTTTGTATAGTAGAACCTTGCAGTCTAAAGAGAGTTTCGATTTTCTTCCGATCACCCAGTACATTTTAGAAAATTTTATTTTTAATTGATTGCGTTTTGTTTCAATGTGCTTTTTCCATGTCAATCTTCTATCGAGATGAAGGCCGAGTTATTTGACGTTTGTTTGTTGAGGAATTGTGATATTGTTTAATTTTACTGCTGGACATGTACGTTTATTCAGTGTGAATGTTACATGTGTTGATTTACATGCATTCGTCCTTATCCGCCTAGTTTTTAACCAATCTTCTATTTTGTGTAGATGTTCTTGTAATTCTCTCAATGCTGTTTGAGGATTTTTGTGTGAAAATAATATAGCTGTATCATCAGCGGAAGTTAAAGTGACTATTTTAGTCACTTTTCATTTATTGGTAAGTCAACTGTGAATAACAAGTATAGCACAGATCCCAATACACTACCTTGCGGTACTCCTGCCTTTATCTCTGTTAGATCAGTAGTGACCGTATTTTGTTTCACCTGGAACATCCTTTGGGCTAAGTAGTTTTCAAGAATTGCATGAAATTGTTTAAGCAAAAGAGTTTTAATTTTGTAATTTAACCCTTCATGCCATACTTTGTCGAAATCTTGCGCAATATTCAAGAAAACTGCCGAGCAATATTTATTTTCTTCTAAGGAAACCTTAATTGTATTTACAATTCTGTGCACCTGTTCTATTGTGCCGTGTTGCTCTCTAAATCCAAATTGGTGATCTGGTATAATGCGACCTTCAGATAATATAGGTATTAGTTCTTGTAGTAGCATCTTTTCAAAAAGCTTTGAAATTATCGGATGTAGACTTATTTGCCTGTACGACGATACTCGGGTTTCACCTTTACCTGGCTTAGGAATCATGATAATTTGAGATATTTTCCATTTTTGGGGAAAGTATCCACATCTCATAATCGCGTTAAAAATATATGTTATATATTTTATGCATCTATTTGGTAATCCTTTGACAGTTTTGACGCATTTCCATTTAAATTTTACTGGATTTGGGTTCGACCCGTCCCTCGTAAGCTGGGGTAGTACGCAAATCATTATTTTGTTCGTTTGGGGTGAACACTTTTTGTAGATGGTTAGAGAAAGCGATAGCCTTTTCTTAGTGACTTCTGGCCCAGTGACCATCTGGTTTCCTTATCGGTGGGTTCGATAGCTCTGGCCTTTTTAAATTTCTTGCGGCCTTCCACAGTGAGTAATCTGTTTTGTCTGTTGCTGTGAGCTCACTTAGGTAATTCTGTATTCCTATCTAAATTTTGTTCTTCCCGTATATTCTCAAAACTTTAATTGCTCTATTTAATTTCCATTTATGCAAAGGAGATTGGTGAAGCTGCCATAGCCGTCGAATTGCCCGCTTCTCTGCCAATAACTTTTCTATGTTATTTGAAATATTTATATTTTTTTTTTTGAAATTTTTGTTCTCTGGGAAACATCCGGATGTTTGGTGTCATAAACGGAATAGCCGGTAATATTAAAAAAATTTTGTTTTGTGAAGTGTGTTTCAGATATTAACATGATGTCTATATTTTGTTCGATAAGAAAGGTTTGTACCTCAGCTTTATGTTGCGAGAGCCCGTTCGTATTCCAAATAGCTACGAATTGTCATTTTTGATTTTTACTATAATTTGCATAAGCGTATTCATATTTTACATCATCATGTTCATTTGTCTTTCCATCATCATCATGAAACTTTGGATGGTCTCGGTTAATTTATTTACCGTGGTATGAATGTTTAAGTCCTCCTCATTAGAATGAACTTTGGGTTTCGGTTTGTTACCTTTTAGGATATTTGCGTAAGAAACACCTGGCTGTGCAAAACTGCTGGTAAATTTCTCCAAGTTATCATTTTGTGTGTTTGCACTCGTTGGTTTGGTGGCTATTGTATTTTTTGGTAACATGGCTCTCTGATTAAATTGCATATTGAGCATTCGTTGATCAGCTCTGATTTTAGGGTTTGCAGTATGATTTTCACAGCAGTTATTACAACGTCTCACAGATGGGTCATTGCGAGACTTTTCACACTGTTTGGAGTCGTCGAGTTCACCACAAATAACACAAACTTCATTTAAGACGCAGTATGCTTTCGTTTGTCCGTATTCTTGGCGCTTTATGCATTAAACTGGTACAGACCTCTTCTTAGGTTCTTCAATTACGATTTTGCGATGTAACAAATATTTTAAGTTGTAAATCTTGTGAACTCCTTTCGACTTTTCTTCCTCTGGCTCTAGTTCCAAACGGGGTACCTTCTCACAGTTTACTACATACAATACCAATGGATTTGGCATGGAAACCGTCCGCAGCAAATCCAGCTTGTGTATCGTCGCTTACATCTACGCAGCTTTCAATTCCTTTTAGCACAACAGTCAGGCGTTTTGTGGTATGTGTAATATTTGTTACCAGCTTCGTCAAAATGTTTAACTAGGGCTCTGAAGCCATCGATTTCGAAAGTTTGAATCTTTGTTTCGTTTATATTATCTTTTTTGGGCGGGGCAATATAAAATTTAGAATCTGTTAATGTTGCGATGTTATTAACCAATTCATTATTAGATGCTTCCCTTAAATAAATTGGAGACGGTTTTCAGTTTTCAAATTTGGCACTGCATTGGGGTCAACGACCTCTAGTCTAGAGAATCGGTTGTTAAGAGGTATTTCACGTTACTCCTGTCAGCAAACTAGGCAGATCTCGGGCTACGTATTCTTTTAGATGGAACAGTGATATACATATCCATTCCCGTTTGCACTAGGTTATTTCCGCACTGACCACGGATACTATAGAGTTCGTCGCACTGAGTTCATTACTATTGTTTTCGTTCTGCATTGTTAAATTTGCGGAAAAATTAATTTTTTCATCGCGGTTTTGATTTTGATTTTTAAACTGCGGTATAATTAATTCAGTCGAAGAAGCACTTTTAATCATTAGCATAGGTGTTTTCTTTGGGCTGTGTTGAACTTTGCCAACTTGGTTCTTTGGGCTGTGTTGAACTTTGCCAACTTGGTTTACACTTGCACTTGCCATATTTATATTTTCTACATGAAACTGGTTCAAATTTGTTGTAGATTGTCTTTGGCCGTTTGGCGTTCGATGTTCGAAGAAGTCCTTTTGGGGAAAAAAGCCCCATCATGTTTACATCATCACTTATTGAGTTACAATTTTATATTAGTTTTTTGTACCGTGTGTATTTAATTGTAAAACCATTCACACAATTGAAAAAAAATATATAACAAATTAAAAAGCACTAACACTGCACTTTTCGTTTGTTTTATTTTACGTCCGAACCTCACGACAGTAAAATTAAAACTCTTATTAACACCCCAATTGTAGAAGTCGTCTCACGTCATTTTAGACGACTATAGTCACGTCACTTCATTTTTGCTATTATCAAAGTCGTCTGCTACGACTCTAGTCGCATGATACGACAACAGTCACCTAATTTTTTCAAGTGACAAGAATATTTTATGCGACGTTCATTAATGAAACACATTTATGATTTTTTTGTAATACAATTTATATTCATTTTGCAAATATTTTACTGTTTTAGTAAATATATAAGATAAATTTATCATTCAATAATCGAAAGGTTTTGTTGAAAATTTGGAATTTTTAATTACGATGGAAAACATCATGGATATTTTGCCTTCATCATAAATTACTGTATGGTTTCTGGAAATTAATTTAATAATTAAATAATTAGATTTTAGTTACCTATTTTCAATTTTGGCACGACGTGACACGACTGTAGTCACGTCACTTGAAGTGAGACGACTTCGACAATTGGGGTGTAACATTGTATATATTTATTTATTTATTTAATTTATATATTTATTTAATTCTAATTTCCAAAAATTTTGCAAACACCCCACCTCATTTTCAGCTTTTAAGCTCATTCATAATGACATGAGGGTTTTGTTTTTCCCAAAATCTTCCTTCGTTTTCTTGTTTTTCCCTTTAGTAGTTTGTATGTATTCTATATTTAATGTCCTCAAAAGTGTGAAGTGTTTTTAATGGATCATCCAGTGTTTTAAGTAATAACCAACGCCTTACTTCAACTATTGGTTTTAATAAGGTTCATGAAGTTGTCTTAAATTATAGTGCGCGGCCCGAGTTCAGCTGCTTTCCATGAATTGTCGTTAACAGAAAATTATATTCAATTTAACATTATTATGATAAATAATAAAAGATATACAGTGTGTCGCACAACTATATAACCACTCGTTTTTTTGATTTTTTAAAATAACGGATTTAAAAATGTCAAAACTTTTAATGCAAAAAGTTGCGTAAGGATGAAATATATAAAATACAAAAAAAAACCGTTACAATATTCAATCGTTTTAAACAAAAATAATAAATATTTGAATTTGCCTTGTTGCATAACTATATAACCACTTTTATTTCAATAACTTTAACTCAATAAAAAATTAATAAAAATAAATAAAAACAAAAATGTTAATATTTCGTTGGTCCACTTTGTTTTCCGCTACAGCTAAAATTCTATTCGGCATACTTTTAACCAACGAATGGATAATTTCTGGTGATATTTCCTCCCAGGCATGTTGAATAGCTACTTTTAATTCTTTTACAGTGTCAAATTGCCGGTTACCTTCGTAAATTTTTCTAACCAATATTCCCCAAAGATTTTCGATCGGATTTTGGTCTTTCGAAGAAGCGGGCCAATCTAATACTGGTATGTAGTGTGTTTCAAACCATGATTTTGTACTCCGACTCGTATGTACTGGAGCATTGTCTTGTTGGAAAAGCCAGTTTTCATCTTGGTTTATGTACAAGAAAGTAATAGATGATTTTCTAACACGCCAATGTACTCTATGCTGTTCATTTTGGTGGATGGAAATGCTAAGGTAAGAGTTCCCGCTGAACAGAAAGCACCCCATACCATTAAACTACCACCACCAAAATTTCGTTTAGAAAAATATTTTGGTTCTTTTCTCATATCTCTCCAATAGTACTGAATGCCGTCCGGACCATCAAGATTAAATTTTTTTTCATCGGAAAAAATCACCTGTAATTGATTAATGGGTTAGTTTTGATAAAATCGCATAGTTTTCATAACAACGAAACAATTAGTTTTTTAATTACTTTTGACCAGTCGCGACTCATGTTTGCCCTGAGCTGACAAATTCAAGACGGGCGGCTTTGTGCCGTGGCAATAACTTAGGCACTGATATTGGTTTACAGTGTTTCAGATGTCCAGCAACCGACAGATTGTGCTCCGACACATATTTAATTTAAGGTCGCTTTTCAGGCACTTAAGGCTTTTGAAAGTATTACTCGCGGCTTTAATCAACCCTCGAGTTTCGCGTAAACTCATCTTTTTTTTTTGGACCTCCGCTTTTTTTGTCCCGTAATTAACCGGATCTCTTAAAAAATTGCCAACGGTAACATGGCTGCGCTTTAATTTTTGCCCGATTCGTCTTAACGAAAAACCTTCTTCGGAAAGGGCCAGAATTTTGCCTTTTTCTTCGTCCGATAAATATTTTCCACGTGGCATTATTTTTCTAAGACTGTAGTTGTAAGGAAGCAAGGTGAACTAATACTAAAAATTTTATAATTTATAAAACTGAGCGAGGAAAACCATCAAAAAACCTACTGGTTATATAGTTATGCAACAAGGCAAATTCAAATATTTATTATTTTTGTTTAAAACGATTGAATATTGTAACGGTTTTTTTTCTGTATTTTATATATTTCATCCTTGCGCAACTTTTTGCATTAAAAGTTATGACATTTTTAAACCCGTTATTTTAAAAAATCAAAAAAACGAGTGGTTATATAGTTATGCGACACACTGTATATTAAAAACAATTCCACCATTCGACAGGAAAGTCAAAGGCTATTTAGTCGAAATTTAATGAAATATAAAATTTATATAATCAATCTGTAAAAATCTGGTCTTTGCCTTTGCTCTCATTTTTGTGTTTAAGTGAGTATTTCGTTTACCACTGGTGAGCTCCAAATATTCACCGTGAGAAATAAAACTAACTGTTGAAATGCGTTTATAATTCAATTCTGCTTTATTACCTCAATAAATCGGGTTTTTATACATAAATATTGCTTACGCATCAAATCATGAATATTATATACAAAAAATTGTTGACTTGCTACAATATACAATATTCCACCTGTGTCATTGTTTGTTTGGAATATTGTATTATTGCGCATGTTGACGTTGTTTCAACATCATTTTAATGATGATCTCGATTTATGCCTGGTTGCACAGAAAATTGACTAACGTCAGATTAGTTGTGCACCAGTTAAATGTTTTATATGAAATATTTTTTCGCAGTCAGAAAAAAATAATCGCAAACTTGATTAAATATATTTTATTCTGTGGAAATATTTAGCATGTGCATAAATATTGAAATGACCAATTTTGATTGAATAACTTTTTAACTAATCGTTAAATATTTCCATGGAATAAAATATATTTAATCAAGTTTGCGATGATTTTTTTCTGAATGCGAAAACATATTTCATATAAAACATTTAACTGGCGCACAACTAATCTGACGTTAGTCATTTTCTGTGCAACCGTGCATTAGTGATGTACTGCTATACAAAAGATGATGAGTTTATTGAGTACTATCGGTAAAATGCCTCAAAATTACGAACCTTATTATTCTTATGTATGAGTGAAACCATTCAACGTTATATTGGGCTAACGTACCAAAGCGTACGAATTTCGATTCTTTCACATTCTCCATCTATATTCTATTCTCACAACCTAACCTTTCGTATTTACGAATGAAAAGTTAAGTTGTAAGAATAGAATATAGATGGAGAATGTGAAAGAATCAAATTTCGTACTCTACGCAGTAATTCGCTAGTAGTATATACTACTTGTATATACAACATCAGTCGTCGCGACCTGATGAGAAGACTGATTTTTTCAAATCAATAATCTCATCCGTTCGAAACTGATTACTGTGATTTTTATACATTTGGCCCATCTATAAGTCTAAAATTCCAATTTATCCGCCATCCAGCGTTAACGGAAAGAAAAGTATGGGGTGGTTGGGAAGTTGATTGTGTGTGTATAAGTAAGTGTCGATTATCATAGTTGTTGTCACACAGATGGTGTTTGTAAATGGAAGAATTTCCTACGATTGTGTATTTAATTCGAGAGAGCTGAAAATAGACCAATAGACGGAACGGAACAATCACAATAACAATCCATTACAATCGGGGAAAAACAAAGTAAAATGTGTATGTATGTATATTACTACATAAAGTCTATCTAGGTAATTACATCTTGTCGCTATTATAAATTTGGTTTTGGTTCTCTAAGGAGAAACATAAAAAATTTCCAATTATTTTTTTAAGACTTTTACTAAGCAGCTCTCTAGAGATATCAATATTATTATCTAATTAAAGAACTTGTAAAAATACAAATTATTTGTATGCTGTTTGAACACCATTGTGAGCAAACGTATGCAAATTTTTAATTTTTCCATGCGATTTACTTTACAAAATATTAATTTTAATCATTTCTAAATCATTTGAAATTTTTAAATTTAGTTTTTTCTTCAATCATTTTATTAATTAATAGTTACGTGCTAATCGAATAACACAAATATCATGACAACTTTCACAGTACTAACAACCAATCTGTTTTTAGTCATAATAATAAATAATAATTAACTTTCAACTGTTTGTGAAAGTATTGATTCATTTTATAATTATAAACAGTTTAATAAGAGTATGTATTATTTTTCTAAGAATAAAAATGGGAAAAATCTGAAGCACGTGGTAGGTACTCTAAAATTTTCAATGTAACTTTTTACAATGGTGCGGCGTCTTCGTTCTAGAACAAATAAAAATCGATTACATAGTTAGAAAGTCAAGATACTTGTGTATATGCAGTATTCAATCCATTTTATAATTATTCAATTTTACAATTTCAGAAGGGCTGTGGAGTAATTACGGTTTATTTTCAATGAATCGAGTCTTGTGAATATCACAAACGATTGTGGAAAAATATGCGGCAGTGAACAAATTTATGTTTACTTTCCTGCTATCGAATAAATAATAATATTTCAATTACTTCCAATGAAATGTAAGCAAATCATAAATTGTCTGTGGTTTATTTTTTTTATTTCGATTGAAAAGTATGATTTGGTAACCCACTTTAAAATTATGCATATTTGTACTATTACTGATATATCTATATATTTATAAAACAACCTTGGTTGATACTAATTAAACAACAGTAGGTTTCATTTATCAATTATACATACTTGTACTCCATTTATTGGGTGTTTACACGATGTCTCTCAGTTAGATAAATTGTCTGACAGTAATTCTACCACATCGTTAAACTATTTAAAAGTTAACCCTGGAGATTAAATAGCTGTATTGCGTGTCTTTATTTATTAACTAGAACTGATTGTCTTTCAGAAGAATAGCCAAATTTTGTTCGATTGCCGTATCTGGATGTAAGACCGAAGTGCAGAAGTATGAATTGTAGAACCAAGGTGCAGAGTTGTAAAGATGTTGGAGTCTGTGGAAGGTTTCAAATACCTGATATAAAAATTAGCTCGCTAATTTTGCTTTTGCACATTCTTAAGCACATAATATGTTGATACATAATACATAAGCATGTGCAATTTACAAATACATTTGCTAGACTAGTAAGAAAACCCGAAGACTTGTACTAACACGCGCGGTCTAGATAAAGCACGGGATTATTAGGTGTCGTGCAATTTTAATAATACGAATAATGAATATAGAATCCTTCTCTATAAAATATAGAGTTATATAGATGGTTGAACCACGTTAAGAAATGTCCACAATGACAAATGATTAGCAAAATGTGTCAACAGCGTATTATAGGATGTCGAAAATGGAGGGACGGTTGACCAAGCCCAATTTACATACACTATAGAACAAAAATCTACATACCTTTGATTTTATGGGATATATAAAAAACTATACAATTTTGAGCATAATGTTTTTTACGAAATATTTGTTTCTATTAACAGAAACTATCAAATACAAGACAATTCTTTCTTTATTTAGAAAAATTGTAAATTTACCTCGTACGACAGTTCAAACCGTGGTGAAAAATTTTAAAGAAAGAGTAAATATGTAAAAAAAAACTGAGTAATCGAGATATTCGAGAAATAAAAAAATACTTAACAAAAATTATAAAATCACCTCTCGAAAATTGATGAGCAAAAATTGTTAAGGCAACCGCTAAGATGTTACATCCAATCACTGTCCGCAGAGCATTGCACAAAGAGGGATACAAGAGCAGACTTCCACACAAAAAACCATTTACCTTAAATATAAATAAAGAGAAGCGATTACAATTTGCACAAAGGTACATTACGGAGTATTTTGAGTTCTCGAAACGTATCCTTTTCACTGATGAAAGCAAGTTTAAAATATTTGGTTCCGATGGACGAGAAAGGGTTTGGCGAGAAGGAAATACAGCATTACAAATAAGAAATTTGAAACCTACGGTGAAACATGCAAGTGGGAGTGTAATCGTTTGGCGACCAATAGCTGCAACTGGGCTGGGTAATTTAGTAATTATTGATGAATATATTAAAAGATAACCTACAGTCATCTGTGGCACGATTAGGGCTTAGATCTCCTTTGATTTTTCAACAGAATAATAATTCTAAACATACAGCGGCAATTGTAAAGGAATGTTTGCTAGAAAATGTTACTAAACAGCTAGATTTCCCACCCCAATCGCCAGGCCTTAACTCAGTAGAACATCTTTGGGACGAACTAGAGAATATGATATTAGTAGCTGGGGTAACTACTATAAAAGGAGCTCTAAAAAGCCTTGGGCAGAACTTACACCAGAAATAACATTACATTTGGTTACATCCATGCCTCGATTGTGCCACGGATGCAAGCTGTAATTGACGCAAATGGAAGACCAACTAGATACTAAATAAATATTTTGATTATTTAAATTTATTTATTATTTCCTAATTTATTGGAGTTGGTCTTCGCTGTATGTACTTTTGTTTGATTGAATCTTAAGTTTTTTTATTATTTTGTTAAATCCAAATTAAAGAGACAAACTATAAAATTAAATTAGAATTTAATTTGAATTATAGATGGAAGATCTGCAAGAATCGCAACAATCAGTTTCGAACTTAATGAGATTATTGATTTGAAAAAATCAGTCATCTCATCAGGCCGCGGCGACTGACGTTGATATTTTTACATAGGAATATTGTCTATATATAGAACAATACCATGTAGTTGTACTACTAGCGAATTACTGCATCGCGTACGAAATTCGATTCTTTCATATTCTCCATCTATACTTCATTTTTACCAATTAACTTTTCGTTGTGTACGAATTACTTTTATATTTTACGTTGTTGTTGTATTGTAATGGTTTTGTTGTGATTGTTCCGTACATTGGTCTATTTCAGTATATCTCGAATTAAATACACATTCGTAGGAAATTCTTCCATTTGGCGTCAAATCTGTATGACAACGACTATGATAATTCATACTTACTTATACACAATCAACTTCCCAACCGCTCCATACTTTTTCTTTCCTTTAACGCTGGATCGCGGATAAATTAGAATTTAATTTGAATTATAGATGGAAGATCTGCAAGAATCGCAACAATCAGTTTCGAACTTAATGAGATTATTGATTTGAAAAAATCAGTCATCTCATCAGGCCGCGGCGACTGACGTTGATATTTTTACATAGGAATATTGTCTATATATAGAACAATACCATGTAGTTGTACTACTAGCGAATTACTGCATCGCGTACGAAATTCGATTCTTTCATATTCTCCATCTATACTTCATTTTTACCAATTAACTTTTCGTTGTGTACGAATTACTTTTATATTTTACGTTGTTGTTGTATTGTAATGGTTTTGTTGTGATTGTTCCGTACTCGAGATATACTGAAATAGACCAATGTACGGAACAATCACAACAAAACCATTACAATACAACAACAACGTAAAATATAAAAGTAATTCGTACACAACGAAAAGTTAATTGGTAAAAATGAAGTATAGATGGAGAATATGAAAGAAAGGAATTTCGTACGCGATGCAGTAATTCGCTAGTAGTACAACTACATGGTATTGTTCTATATATAGACAATATTCCTATGTAAAAATATCAACGTCAGTCGCCGCGGCCTGATGAGATGACTGATTTTTTCAAATCAATAATCTCATTAAGTTCGAAACTGATTGTTGCGATTCTTGCAGATCTTCCATCTATAATTCAAATTAAATTCTAATTTATCCGCGATCCAGCGTTAAAGGAAAGAAAAAGTATGGAGCGGTTGGGAAGTTGATTGTGTATAAGTAAGTATGAATTATCATAGTCGTTGTCATACAGATTTGACGCCAAATGGAAGAATTTCCTACGAATGTGTATTTAATTCGAGATATACTGAAATAGACCAATGTACGGAACAATCACAACAAAACCATTACAATACAACAACAACGTTAAAATATAAAATTAAAGAAACAAACTGTTCATATTTCGTTACGTAGTTACCGTTTTGATCGTTCCGAAAAAATCATATGTTGCACTATCATCCAAATTGCACTGCGTTTTGGATGGGATTAGATTCCGTCTGCAGAAACATATAGTGTACAATCCATTGTTCAACTTGTGCCATAGTTAGTTTGGCTGAAGGGGATATGGTTCCGGCTGCCTTTATTGGACTCCGGATGGATTTATAAGGTTCCGACTGAAAAAACAGTTAGTGCTCAATGATGCACAGTACATCGTCTTGTTCCATAGTTAGTTTGGCTGTAGAGGGTATGGTTCCGGCTGACTTTGTAAGGTTGTTTTCCCGAAAAAATGTATATTACCGGATTTATAAGGTTCCTATAGTTGGTTTGGCTATAGTATGGTTCTGGCTGGTTTTATCAAGTTAGTGCACAATGATGCACAATGCATCGTGCTAATTGTGTCATGCTTAGTAGGCTGTAGGTTCCGGCTGAATTTGTAAGGTTTTCACCCGAAAAATCGTATATTTATGGATTTATAAGGTTCCGGCTGAAAAAATATATAGTGGTCAATGATGCACAATGCATCGTGCTACTTGTACCATAGTTGGTTTGGCTATAATATGGTATGGTTCCGGCTGAATTTGTAAGGTTTTTCCCCCGACAAATTGTGTATTACTGGATTTATAAGGTTTCGACTGAAAAATTATATAGTGTACAATGATGCACAATATATCGTGCTACTTGTGTCATACTTAGTTTGGCTGTAGTATGGTTCTGGCGTAGTATGGTTTGCGTAAATTCGATACCCAACATCAGTATGTAATCGTAATTCTTCTGAAATCAGCCGTTGTTTTTGGATTCGATATCTTTTTAATTGATATTGGTACCGTTTCTATCCATTCTTCTAGAATACAACTCGAAATCCAAATAGATTTAAAAATGTTTTCTAAAAATGCCCACCCATCCTCGTATAGGAACCTGATCTAAACCAGCAGCTGTTCCTTTTCTAACTCCTTTCACAATACCATTTGAGGAGATTTAAATTCCAATCTATAGTTGACATTTTAGATGTATTATCATGCGTATTAGCTAGGTTGTCCTTTTCTAGCGTCAATCTGGCTGCCCGCGTTTTCTCCCTTTGAATCCATACTGAACATATTAATAATTTATGGTCCGATAATGATGTCCATGTGTTTCGTACCGCCGCGATCTTAAGTCATGAATTTTCTTTACTAACATATGGTCTAATTGCGACTGCGTTTTTGCATTCCTCCATGTAACACAACATGATCTTCTCACATGAAGTCATACATCATTTGACCGAATTGGTTCTATATTTTGTGGTGAATTAGTCAATTAGTTAGTTTATAACTTTCAATATTTTGTTGATCCTTTCCAAGGTGTGCGTTGAAATCACCCAAGATCACGATTTCTCTGTTACGCAACATTTGGTTTAATAATATTGAAAACCTGGTATAAAATAAATGTGCCTTATAAGTATTCAATCCTGGGGCACATGAATACATATTACTGTAAATTTATTTTATTAAATATATAATTCACAAAAAAAAAAAAAAAAAAACAAACAGAAATTACAAGCAAATTATTTCCCCAATCTATTCCTGTGGAATTGTCAGAATAGGGCACAGGTATGGTTGTCTTAACATAATATACATATAGATATGGTTGAAGTAGTCCAGAATCAATTTACACGGTAATTTCTGAGATCATTTCAAAACACCAAACTTGATTTTAACGAATTTGTTAACTTTTTTAAATAGACGATTCTAAAAGATTTAGCCTTCTTTAAAAGACTACCGTAAAAATACATGAAATGAAAGATTTAAATTTCTTCTTAATTAAAATAAAAAATTTCGATTTGGGTTTAAAATTGTTTATGAAAACCGTTAGTAATTTTTTGTGGGTTTTCAAAATCCCAAATTAATTTATTAAAATTTGTAATATTATTATTATGAAATTTTATAAATTACTTTTAAATGTTGCAAACCCACATAATATTACTTTGTAATGTTAGTTTTCCAATAAATTCTGTAAAGGTACCGACCGAAAATATAGTCTCGTATTATGTGGGTTTTTGGGTATGACATTTTCTTTATAATAAAAGAAATAGTATACTCGAAATTTGCAAAAATACTGATAAATAATAAGAGTATGTGATTATAATTGTGAATACAAGAAAACGGACCTCCAATTTAATGAGGAGTTTCTTTATTCGAGCAAAAACCTGTTAAAACCCTTTTTCGATTAATTAAACTAAACTATCGTGCTGGAATTAAACCCGGATCGACAGAGTCTTCTACTTCTACCACCAATGCGTTTTTATCAAACCAAGTATTTTTATATGTTAAACTGTTTTAGTAATAATTACTTTACCAAATTGTCGATGTGCAAAACCAATAAGAAAAATATTGAAAATCTATGCAACAAAAGCGCAAGAGAAAAATGCAAGTTTCTTTTGTAACAAATTATGTTCACTTGAATGCGTTCACAGCTAAAAAATCTCAACAATAAATTTCCTACATCAATAAATTAAACTTCTTTGTTTAAGAATCGGTACTTATATGTATATACATGTATTACATAATATATTTTTCACATCAATATAGTAAGATAACGATACTGAAAAATCAGATATGTTTAATTCTTATGATAATAAATTGTGATATTAAAAAAATTGTTGGCACAACCAACAAGTTATACCGATACAAACCACAGTTACAGGTCATATTACATATTGAATTTTTGCTATGGTTATTGATGTGTAAATGATATCTATGTAAATGTAATTAGAGAAAAAGTTTATAATTTTTCTACTACTAAACATGAATTATTTTAGACTTTACAAAGACGATCAAATTACTTTTTTATCGATGTAAATTTAAATCGTTAGCAGTAAATTCTGATTCTAGGTCTAATTCATTGGCATTCGCTGTAAAATTGAAGTGGTTTACACGTTAAAGGAGTGCGGTATAAAGCTACAAGATGAAATATAAAACGATAAAGATCCTATGGAAGCTGTTACTTCCGGTCGACCGATTTCGGCCAAAAATCAATGGGATCGCCCAATTTTCTTAAAAAACTTTAATATGAAGTCTTATACCGATCAATCAATCTATTTGGGATCTACAGGGCCAAATTTTTGTTGGAAAACAGTTTTTTTGTTGGAAAACAGCTGATGTGGTGAACTGGTATTTATGCAAATATGACGTACTTTTAAAAATATTTCCAAAAAACAAAAGGCTCCTATGGAATCAGTAACATTTATGCTGCGTACATGACATCGGAAATAAAAACCTCTTTAGCCCAATACGATCGCAACCATTTTATAATTAAACCATTATTTTATAACTAAATAAAATTAATATCACTGTAATAATTAAAAATCATTAAAATACACTAGAAATTAAAATAAACAAAAACACACGCATGCACAATCGTGTGCATATTCACCCGTCGACCTGTCAAATGAATCTGAGAAGAAAATAAAAGATTCAATATACAAACAAAACTTATAAAAAATAAATAATATTACCACGAAACAGAAAGACAGTTATTTTTCTCCAAAATCGATATTTTAGACTTTGTGTCTTTGATATTTTGTAGTACGGAATTTAGTATTGAATTAAAACAACATTTTCCACACATTGGAAAAATTGCATACTGGGACAAAATGAAAAAAAAGATACTTCAAATTTTGCTACAGAGTCAAATAAATTCGGCTTTAAACAACAAAACACCAAGGTTGTGGTGTTTATAAATTGACATGCAACGATTGTCCCAAATTTTACATTGAGCAAATCGGCAGACCAGTCGCCAAACGATTTCAAAAACACACAAACGAAAGAAAACATGCACGCATAAACCAGTGCACCTATAATAATACAGGCAACA
This sequence comes from Nephrotoma flavescens, assembly GCA_932526605.1. Classification (NCBI taxonomy): domain Eukaryota; kingdom Metazoa; phylum Arthropoda; class Insecta; order Diptera; family Tipulidae; genus Nephrotoma; species Nephrotoma flavescens. The sequence goes on along the minus strand of OW052221.1, from coordinate 151,282,370 downwards.
CTGCTTTAAAAATTTTGCTATGTGACATCATTTTATGTCATCAGTTCTTTATTTGGCTATTATAGGCAGCACTAAACTTAAAAAGATTGTTTTGCTGTTTTTTTTGTTTAAGCTGTCATAATAATGAAAAAAAAATTATAAACAAACTACAAGAAAAATATTTCAATAATATATTTTAAAATTTAATAAAAAGCTATTGTAAGTATTACCGGACAAGTGGTGCAGTGGTTAAAGCTTCGGCACTTGGACCGGGAGGTGCTGGGTTCGAATCCCATCAGAGGCTAGATGCAAATCGAATTATCATCATCGATTACAATCGGTGATGTTAATAAACACAACTAAGACCCTCTGATGGAGTGCAGAATTCAGCGCCGACCCATCGCCCATGTCAATGTACAGGTTGTCATGGAGCTTGCAATGTGCAGGTTTTATACTGTAGTTGTGTGAGTAGGTGAATAGATGAATGGGTTAATGATGTAGCATGAATGCGTGGTATCACAATGGGCCAAAAATGGCCTAAGTGTAAACCACTGAAACCTAACCTATTGTAAGTATTAATCCATATTATTATTATAAAATTTTGCATTCTAAATTGCGTTAACTATGTAAACACGTATAAAATGTGTACACATTTCGTGTAATTTACAAGAAGACATATAACCTGGCTTTTAGCACTCGTATACATTTGTTTCTGTTTATTTTCGTTTATTCTTTTTATGAGCATAACTGCCATCTACAGTTCAAATAATAAACTGTAAGCATAAATTTATTGACATAGCAAGCAGTGTGGCCTGTCGTATTCTATGTGCACTGCCAAAACACAACATCAAATTACGTGCAACACCAACACATTGTCACAGAAAAACATTCATACACCTATATAAACACAATTTTACATAAAACAACGGAGCAATCTGAGTGTCGATTTTGTATCAAAATGACAGCGCGAGGTGAGGAAACCGGAAAAACATAGTAGTGGTTATTTTATTAATATTATTTTGCTTAGCATAGCAAACAATCGGTCCCACTGCTCAAAAGTAAGCGAATAGAAGAGGTGAGGTATACGTCATCATCATAAATATTCAACCGGTTCAACCGGAACTTTTAATTTTGCTACTTGCCTTTGCAAAACTGACGAACAAAATGCACAGACATGAAAGAAAAAATACAATACAAATATAAAGTTGTATATTGTACAGTAGTGTATATGTACACAAAATAATTGTTCACCTCGCCAGCTCGCGCTCTAATTTTTGGTTCAAAATCGACACGATTGAGTAACAACTCAACGGTAACTTAATCACAAATTCGCGTTCATACAACAAGTACATTGGTTAAAATCATTTTTATACAGTAGACGAAATACAAATTTTAATGGGCATAAAACGTATGCAGTTAAATAAGTGCTGCGCGGCCAGGCCTTGAGTCAGCATTCGGAACAGTGATAGTCGGAAGGGGCAATGTCTTGTGAATACGGAGCTTGGGGTAGACATCCCATTGAAGCACCTTCAAAGTTCCCTTAACAAATCTTGCAACATGAGGGTAGCTCATAGTAGATTACTCCGAACTGATCCCAACACACAGCATTAGCTTCTTGTCATGAATACTCGGTTTGACGGGTGAAGTTGATGCATACTGGGTTTACCTCACGATTTTCTGCAATTTGGGTTGTCGTAGTGGATCCACTTTTCTTCGCCCATCATGGTTCGATGAAAAACCCTGCCTTTGCAGCACTAATTCGCAGGTGGAACAACGGCGTTCAACGTATCTTAGCTTGAGTTCATACGGAACACAATTTCCCTATTTTTGCCCCATACCCAGTGTCTTGAGACTTGAGTTTGGCATGAATCATGGTCCAATGACGCCTCCAACTCAGCGTCTTTAAACTTTAATGGAGCATGTTCCCCATATGCTTCACACAGCAATCGATGTCCATCAGCTGCAATTTTCATCAAATTAAAACAAAAAATCAGTGCTTCTCGCAAATTGTGCGTTTTTTTGGCACAAAGGCTGATATTGTTAGAGCACAAAAAAATGTGTATGCCGTTTACACTTCAGCGAAAATGACCCATACTGATTTTTACTGATTGTACATACATAAGTATGTATATGTATGTATAGTTAAATAAAATTTTGAACATTATTGAATTGTACGATATAATTCTATTCGCAGAAAAAACGTGCAAATTTATTTTTATACAGATTTAAACTATAGATCATATTATGAAATAAAAAAATATGTTTTTAATAATATTACTAGTAATACTTTTCTGTGCGGCGGTGGTGACATAATAATGTTGTATACCAACACCTACCTACAAATTGGTTCGACTGAATCCTAACAATAACTGTTTAAAGTAATCAATTTTTGACTAAAGAATTTTTTTGGCAAATTTCTTAGATCAAAGTAATTAATTAATAAAAAGAGACTTAATTAATTATTAACCTGAAGCAATGGGAGCTTTTAGCTTCACCTAGTTGTTGTTTCTACTAAGCTATATCACATTTTTACGATATATCAAACAAGCTACCACTCAAAATCAAAATTGATAAAAATTCATACGAAATTACTTGAAAAAAGCATTCACTGCTAAAATTATGATGAAATAGATCAAGTTTAGTAATCACACAATTTTATAAAATAAGATTATTGTTTTCAACTTTATTAATTTATGAGTTACGAAATTTAAATAATTTATGCTACACTTATGTCTATTTCAATTAATTAAAGTACTTTCTACTTTAAATTATACTATCAACATTTTGATGAAATTATGTAATATTTACTCTCAAGTTTTGGTAAACAATTTAGAATCAAATGGAGATAATTTCTTGAAATATTATTTCTAAATTTTTTAGCATTTGTTCTCAAGTTGACAAAAATTTAATTGAACCGTTGTTGTTGCCATCTACTAATTTTATTTGAAATTGCAAAAACATATTAAATTGGGAATCTTATAAAATGTTTTCTTCACTGACTAACTAGAAAATAAAAATGAATTATAATGTTAATCACACAATAAAGCAAAAATTAGATACGCCGAAAGGAAAAATCATAGCAAATAAATAAACTACTTGTGTGAAAAAGCCATGTGTGAAAAAATTTGAAGTGGTGACAGTTTTTATTTAAAATTCTTTCGTGACTCTCTAAAGTTTTAGAGAAAATTATCTTAAGCAGACTAGAACATTTCCTGAGTGCATGCAACATCATTTCTGATCATCAGTTTGGATTTACAAAATCATCGAATGCGACTGCCGTGTTAACTAAACGGATTTTTAAGCAGACATTTAGATAAAAGGTTCTTCTGTGGATGTATGTGTTTAGATCATATAAAAAAATCCTTTGATTGCGTACATACGGAAATTTTTCTTTTTAAATTAAAAATGTTAGTTGTTGTTTTGTATGAATGTACTTTTGTTAGCGCCATAGATTAAATTAATATTATAGAAAACTATAGTGTGAGGTTGTAGTACAACCTAATGGCTCGAGCAACTGCAAAAAATTTAATTAAAACAAAAAACGGTTTAATTCAGGTGCTAATACTCAATTAATGTACATATGTATACTATTCTCAATTGGAACATGAAATGAGAATATTGAAATTCATAAATCTTCTTCATAAATCTTGTCGTGTATATTGAGAATAACATCAGAATATGAGGCGGATTCATTGTCATTTTCATTTTATTTGCTCAAATTGAGAACATGATGCTATTTTTGCTTGCTTATATTGAGATCAATTTTCACGATAGGATCTTAAATCGTTATCCTTTTATTTCTATTTAACATTCTTGTTTTAACCTTTTGCCTAGTCAGTTTGTGTTAAAATTTCAAGCAGCAAAGTTGTGCATATACATAGTTCAAAATAATATTCCAAAAATTAATATTTATATTATATTTTTGGGTTTAAAAAGTGTTTTAAAGTTTATAGTGTACATTATTTACAATTAAAGGTGCAATCGAGTCGTGAAGTAATAAATTATAATACTTGTTCGTCTTCTACGAAAAATATTTTGCGCAGCAAAACGAAAAAACGCAGATTAAATTCTTAAGGTAAGCTTTTTAAACCTTTTTAATAATAATGGTTTAATTATATCTTTAAAAGGCACACTGTCGCAATTTGCATATGATTTTAATGCTCACAACATAATGATTGGGAACAAAATTATGGATTGAAACCTAGACGATTAACTTCCATCGTCTAGATTGAAGCGACAGGATTTGAAAATGAATCCATCCATTGATCAATTACAAACCATTTTGGAAATTTGGCAATTATCTTATTAATTAAATGTAAAATAAAATGTATATGTAAGTATTTATTTGTAAAATAGTTTTAAGATAATTAAGCTTCAAGCCGATAATAAAAGTAATGAACTTATACCACGTTTACACCAGTAGTATAAAAGTATGTATCAAAAAAGTATGACGATGTAAACTCAAAGTAAAATACTTTATTACTTTATCACATACTTTTTTGCTATTAAAGTATTGTACGTATCTAAAAGGTATTGGTATAATGTTAAAGGTATTGGTATAATGTTATGCGTTGTGAACTGTTAATATAATATTTTTTAGATACGAAATATCATTTTAGTCAATTTTCAGATTTTTTTTTGTTTATTGTGATAAATTTTAACTGTTTTGTGAAATATTAGTGAAAAATAAACTATTCTAATACGTGTTCACACCACTATGGTGTAAACTGAAGGAGAAAAATACTTTATTAGTAAAATACTATTATACTATTAAAGTAGCTATGGTGTAAACGTGGTATTAGATGTAAATCTGATAAAAATTTAAAAGTTCAAAATATGAAGTCAGTTTGTAAAATTTTGTACAAAAATACGAACTTAAACATAATCAATACTTTTTTGTTGAAAATAATGCGTTCAATTTAAAAAGAAATTGTTTAAAATTGCCGATATTTTGGTCAAATACAATGAACTAATTGTAGTTGCAAAAAATATATAAATAATTAAATTTGATAACCATTTTAAGGTGTATGTGATTGGAAAAGAATTATTATTGTAGAATACGAATGTTTTGATTTACATAAAATTAGATTAAAATGACCAACATTGCAACAAGGAAAATTGTACGCAAAATTCCCTTTACTATAAATTTAAACATCATAAATTACAATGATATCTGTATTTTATTTTTAAAATAAATATCTAGTTTTTAATATAATTTGCTTAAATAACGTAGTTATATTATTTGAAATTACATTATGTAGTTTATATATATTATATAACTACATATATGTATATTTATTTTTAATTAAAAACTAAAAGAAATGTTAAATAAAATTTTGTTTTAAGGGTGGTTGAATTTTAGCTTTAACGAGAATCTTTGGTTTTTGGTTTTTTCATGTTTCTCTTTCGTAACGTACACAATTGTGATCGCAGGCCGGAAAATGGATATGAAAAGTACACAAATTATTTTCGCTTAATTCTTCAAATAAAGTTGAGAATTCCACTTTTTTTTATAACTCCACGAATTTACGAAAAACCACATGGCGGACGATTTTATAATCAAAAATACCCCGAGAAACGAGCCAATCGTGATTTTTATGATAAAGAAAGTACGCTATCACGTAATCTCGATTTGTTTGGTTAATTTGTTTCGGTATATATTGTATGTAAAACGAAAACTGTGGCACAAAAAAAACTGAAAACAACAACAACAAATGATGAAATTGGTTCTCGTTCTCGTGTACTAATGTAAAAAATACACAATTATTATTTCTTCACTTTTTCGGAAATATTGTTTGGTTTTGCTCGAATATAAGTTTATATAAAAGAAACACATAAATCTACGTACATATCCCTTTTGCTGCCCAGTAACACAATTGTGTGGGTATGGCAAAAGTACCATATCAAAAATTTATTTTTGTATATGTGTTTTGAACCAACTTACATATTTGTGTATTCCTTTCAAACTTATTTTCGTTGAAAAAAACACTATTACTATACACACCATTGTGTTGGTTGTACTTCAAATCAAGCGAATTTTTTTATCAAAACGCCATTACATACTATGATTTTTTACTCTCACATTTGTGTGGTTTGGACTTAAATTGAGCCATTTTTTTTGGTTGAAAAGGGGATATAAACGCTAAATGGACTCGTTGTACAACTATTTTTATCTATAATTTTAGTAAAAAGTATAATCTCGAATAAAATTCAGCAGTTTCTTCTGATATGCCTTTAGGGGGATATCTCCATAACTCACCAGCGTTACTAAGTCAAAATGAAAAAATAAGCGTGAACCGGGTAATAAGATGAATCCAATGTGGTAATCCGAGACCTTTGATTAGGGTTCACAACTTAATCGTTTTTATGAGAGAAGGTTGTTTGCCTGCCGCTTATTACATGTGTGGGTCTCGTACCTTGGACATATTTATATGGTGTGCCGCTTGATACAAAGCAGACGCCCGCTTCAGCCGCTCCTAATCTGGAGAACAGACGCTGATTTGAACATTGAAACTTTTGGCCAAATTCTTGGATATGTAGATGATTTCGTGCTTCTACACTCCAAATAAAATCACTTTTAACTCGTAAATCATACGAGATTTTTTCTGCAAACAAACTTTACCTAGAAAATTATATAAATTCGGAACTGAAAAGTCTAATTTCTAAAACATTTTTAAGTTTAATACTTTAATAATTTAATTTTGCAACATTTTTAAATTTAATACTATACAAGAAACCATTTACCTTTGGTTTTATGATTTACTTTTTACACTCAGTGTCCGTCGCAATTAAAACCACCAAAAGAATTATCGGATCTTTCTGGGAAAATAAGTGAAAGGAGAAATATTGTTATAAACTTTCTGATTGCTCGTATGAATAACAAACGGTATATAACGTGTAGTACAGTTGATATTTTAATTAATTAATGATATTATCTCGAATTTAGCACATAATATACTAAAAATACAAATAAAAAACGTCATAAGAAAAGATATTTGATAAAAAAGTGGGATAAAAATTAAAATTTTTGACATGATATTTGAAACATAAAAATTACAATTAATATAAAAAAAGCTTATTCAATAATAAATTTAATTCCAACCAAATGACAAAATGGTCAAACCTTTGGAGTTTGGAACGGAAGGTTGTGATGAAAATTAACACAACTAATGACCTCTGTCTGAGTGCAGAAATCATGGGTCAACCCATCTTTCCTATCAGTGCTATAAAAGAGTGGCTTGGAGCTATATAATCTGCTTATGGTTCTACGTAAATCGAACCTATAAAAGCTTTACATCATCGATTTCTCTATTTGCGTTAGGTAGGGCGTGAAAAGCGAACTGCAAAAGAGTGTTCGTTAGAAGTGCTTCGGCCCAAAAACGGATTACAAAGATTAGGAAAAACAATAAATTTAGTAATAAAATTCAATTTTGTTGTTTTATTACATAAAAAAGAATCGTACACAAATACTAAATTATTTAACTATTTAAGTAACGGTAGGAGTGTGTCTTTAGAATTTGAAAATTCGCTTTGTTTGGCGACCAATTTATTTGTATGCCAGACGGAGTGAAGCGTAGCCGAACAAATACAATTGTGAGTCAAACCACTGTGAGTTTAATCCGAATAATACATACAATTTTTTCTCCATGGTAAGAGTGCATGGATTATACTTTAGAATTGCAATTATTAGCAAAACAAAATGAATGCGGTTCATTTAAGGGATTATTCTTTTGGTTATTTGCAAAAAAATGTTTCAGAGGTTTTCGATTTTATATATTAACTGAGATACAAGATGTCAAAGAAATGTTCTTGTGGGATGATACCTATACGCTCAAATTTTACTTTATAACACGATGTAGTGAAGCGGAAGCGATATGAAAGCGGTGCGACACACTTTATAAAATAATAATAATATATACAATTGATTATTTTAGTTTAAAGATTAATAAAAATATCTTTATTAAAATAATATTTGGTTGTTGAGGTTGCTGAGGTTGATCTAACGAGTGATTCATTTAGAGGTAATTTTTCAGTAGGGATTTTATGACAGATCACGTGTGAGTCAAACAGTTTTGGTATTTTTGTTCATTATTGATTGACATTTGATCATGGAAATAGTTACAGCGTCTACTAATTATTCAGCTGTATTACGAAAATCAGCGTTCTACGAGGAATGTGTTTTGTGTGCTTACAGCAACTTATGGTCCACATAATCGGCCTACCGAACGCACAATTCGCTATACCATCGAAAAATTTGAAACCCAATTTTCATTATTATTATCCAATAATGAAAATTGGGTTTCAAATTTTCGCGATTAAATAGACCACATCTAGCGCCGTTCTCAACAGCTTGGTTTGTAGTATGTAACAACTTGGCATATTTTACGTAAGTCATTGAGGATGCACTCGAGAATAAGAAAATATGCTCCAGTATTTTCTACATCTAAAGCTTTCGACAAAGTTTGGCACCAAGGGCTTGAATTTAAACTGCATCGAGACCTGCCTAAGCAATTTTATCAAATTCTTAAATCGTACATAGCTGATCGACACTTTAGAGTCAAATTTGAAAATGAGTACTCTGAAATAAAAAGAATACCAGCAGGTATACCACAAGGTAGCGTACTTGGACCTATTCTGTTTATTCTTTATACGAGAGACTTACCGAATATTGAAGGTACCACAGTAGCAACATTTGCAGACGATACAGCTATTCTAGCAGTTGGAAAAGATATTTCGGAAGCAACAAGCAAACTTCAAAGTGCAGTTAACACGGTGAGCAACTGGACTAAAAAATGGCGCATTTAATTAAATGAAGCCAAATCAGTACACGTCAACTTTACAAATCAAAACGTAAACTGTATTCCCGTGGTTCTCAACTCAAACCAAATTCCATATGCAAATACAGCTAAATACCTTGGCATGACCCTCGATGCTAAGCTAAGATGGAAAGAACACATCAAGAAAAAAGAAGAGTTAAACATCAAATATAGAAAAATGTACTGGCTCATGGGTAGAAACTCTGAGCTCTCAATACACAACAAATTGCTTCTATACAGGCAAATGCTAAAACCAGTATGGACCTATGGTATCCAGCTTTGGGGTTGTGCCAAGAAAACCAATGTACAAATGATACAATGCTTCCAAAATAAAGTGCTACGAGGGATTGTGAACGCCCCATGGTACATTAGGAATGACAACATCCATAGAGACTTGAAGATGGAATACGTCACCGATGAAATAAAGAATCATGCAAGGAAACACGTACAGCGCTTATCTCTACACGAAAATGCAGATATCCGTCGTATGTTGGATACCACTAACGGCGTGAGGAGACTCCAAAGGCAAAAACCTCTGGAGCTGCGTAGTTTGTTTTAGAAGAAATTATTATAAAATGAGTAACCAATAGGTTACTCATCTTAACCCGAGAACTTAATTTAAGAAAGATAAATTACTAGATGATCTCTGAATCAGTTGTAATATTGTATAAATAAATAAATAAATTTATTAAATAAAAAAAAAAAAATATTTTACGTAAGGATCTTGGTTTAAAATCATACAAAATTCAACTCGTTGAAGATATGAAGCCGGCCGATCTTCCAAATCGTCACCGTTCCAATTTTTTGGCTCTTGAAAAGCTTGAAGAAAGTCCACTGTTTCCGACCAAAATTTTGTTCAGCGATGAGGCCCATTTCTGGTTTAATGGCTACGTTAATAAGCAAATTTGCCGTATTTGGGCTGAAGAGTTATCCAAAGAGGTTCAAGACCTACTTTTATATCCAGAAAAAACTACGGTTTGGTGTGGTTTATGGCCTGGTGGAATCATCGGTTCATTGGTTTCAAAAATGAGGCCGACCGGAACGTAACTGTGAATGGCGCCCGTTATCGCGCTATGATAACGGATAATTTGCTACCTGAAATTGAAGCCCGTGAAACCATGGCTTTATTGCGGTTGAACAGTTAATTTCACGCTTCGGGCCAGTGAATTGGCCACCTAGATCATGTGATATCACACTTTTAAAGTCCAAAGTCTACATGGATAAGCCGGTTACGATTGAGGAATTAGAAGTCAACACTACTCGCGTCATTGGCCAAATACCACTCGGAATGCATCGAAAATTGGAACTTCAGAACGAACCATATTAGCCGCAGTTACGGGCAACATTTGAAAGAAATAATCTTGGTATGTAAAGAATGTTTTTTTTTATGGTAAAGATTAAAACAAGACAATACAATCTGACTTGCATCCAAAATTCTGTTTCAGCTAGTTACAATTTGTTTAAATTATAGACCTACGCCTATGAACATCATTGCAACGATAACTTTATTAATGGTAGCAAACGCTACACCATCCAGCTAGTTATTTATTTAATAATATGTGTCTTGGTTTTAACAATCATTTAATGATGATGGGTGGCATCTATGATAGGATTGCCATACTATTGCTAAACGACATGTGTATCATTATTGGTAACGTTTAAAATCGGTAAAATTTGTTTAATTTTTGTTTTGCGTACAAATTTGTTTTTGTTGTGCATACCGATTTTATGTAAGATTGTTTTATATTTGTTTGGAATATAATCACTTTGGACGGTAGTCCAAACGAGTGACGAAAGCACCTCCTGTGCTGGAAGTCGAACGAAGTATATTATACAGCAAGTTTCGAACTTTTTCCCTTTGAGGCCGCCAGGATCATGTTATATACCATTGGAAAGGTCTTGAAAAATAAACCTAAATAATGTATAAAAGCATGAATTTCTACCAACATTGAGTGGAGATATGACCTTCCGAAAATTGCCCCAAAAAATCAGTTTCTCGGGTATAACTGCCCCAAAAAATGCCCCAATTATTTTCTAACTGGCAAGTTATGATTGTAGACGTTAATACCCATTCAACGACACCTCAAACGTCCAAAACGGATGATTTTGACCAAAGTCATGACAATTTTAAATTTTTCTATGACGTCACCATATAATCTTGCTTTGGTATATATGTTTGTTTGTCCGTACCTCTTTTATTTGATCTCATATTTTCAGGGGTTGTAGTACTTAAAAAACTAAGCAACTTTTGTTCTACAACTTTTTGATTTGGCCGCCATGTTGGCCGCGGCCGGCATCTGAACGGCCATTTTTGGCCATTTTGCCACGTCCACAGTGCTGAATTTATTCGACATACCCTGGACATATGCATATCGTTGGGAAGGTATTAATGCCAGCTATCAAATAGCAAAAAAAAGAATTCAAAAAATTAGGTTGGAGGGTCATTTTGACCAAAAAACTGAAAAATGCGAAATCGGCCGGCCACATTAGGTCGAATTGCTAAAAAATGAGCCCAAGACTTTTGGTTCATATTTTCAGGATTGTTAGCCACAAATCTCACCTACAATATGACATCAACCGTTTGTCCCAGAAAACTCGTATATTTTAGATATTGACCTCCACATCTTAAAAGCCACCTTAATTTTTTGCAAAATTTCATTTTTTGGCTCAAATTCACCCTAATATCGGTCCGTTGCGGTTCATAATGATAGTGAATCAACGTATTACAATGAAACAAATCGACGCCTCAGTATTATCTTGTCGTAAGTCCAAATATGTCATTTTTGGGAAATTGAGTTTTGAAATGTTTGAAAGCTTATTTAGATAGTATAACATCGAGAAGTGTTTAATTTAATAGAATAATTCCAACCCTATCATACCATATATTGATTACCACTTCCTACACTTTAGATGAATCCACTAGTTTTTCCGGAAAATCACGAACAGTTTTCCAATTTGTCGTATAATTTTCGAAGTTGTACCAAACAATGGACTTACGATAAAAAATTTGCTCATACGACAAACACCTTCTGACTAACAAATACATAAATCACATTAAAATTTATGGACTTACGATAAAATTTGTAAAAATCTTAGGAGACGTAAGATTATTTTATAAAAATGACCGTTTAACTGTTAATGGTACAAATTAGAAAGCAACTAAAACATTCGTAAACATCGTCTGAATGTATCTTTTATTTTCAAAAACAAATATTCAGTTGTTTCAAAATAAAATAACATATTAAAAAAAAAATTCAAACTAAATAATAGGAAATAAAAAATAACCGCGATTTGCACCATTCAATAATAACCAGGATACTGAATTAAAATTGCGATTAACCTTTATATATATTCCGCTCATGTGGTGGAGTACTGTGATCTTATTGGTTTATTTTGTGACAGAAAAAAATTGGACGTATATCAAAATATTTGTTTATGCTGGACATACGACATTTGTATTATAAATGTGTGTTAGCGACTTTGTCGTATCTCCAGAATTTGTGACATACGATACAAATATAAAGTTTATGATGTTGTGTGGATTTACGATAAATAAATTCTCTGTAACTCAGAAACCATATAACCTAGGATAAAATGGATTGTAGATTTAGAAAGAGGAAGAAAAACTAAAAATACTAGTATAAAAAACTGAAAAACGACATTTTGGTACTTACGACAAGATAATACTGAGCCGACGAAATATAAATACATCAGATTATTATCATTGCTAATAGAATTTTTACCAGTGACTCTTTTTTCATAACAAAAAAAATTAAAAAATTGACTAATTGATGTGATCGAAAAAATCACCAAAAACATTGAACATTTGAGTCTCCTTGCATAAAATTGATATTTTTTTATCATTATGATGATTTCTTTGAAAAATAGATCTTATCTCCACTCCCATCGCATGAAGATGGAATATCAGCGAGAGGCTAGCTACCATTAACTTTTATTTCCAACTAACACACTAAAATATGTATATTTTATTGTATTGTTTAAGGAATCAAAAATGAATGGTAGCCGCATGCAGTTAGTGACAAAACAGCAAGAAACATGCAAAAAAAATTGTTGAATTACTCAATCGAATTTCTACCAAAAACACATGCATCTGGTCTAAATTTTTACTACTCTGTAACATACACTAAAAACTAAACTACAAATGTTCAGCCGATAGCCTACGAGAACCGGGTGTGTAATAAGATCACACCCGGCATGACCTGTTTGTGGCATGTGGTAAAGGATTCTGAAATAAAATCTACTAAAAGACTACAAAATGAAGATTGAAAAATTGCATACAAAATAAAGAAATAGAATCGTCTTCCAGACACTAGAAACAGTACACCAGAACGTAGGTTATTGTGCTGAACATAATAAAAAAAACTACCTACCTGAACCTAAACATGAGACCTGACCCTACTTTTCAACATAAAAAAGATAATATAAGTCTTTACTATTTCGAGGCCAAGAGCATATACTTTCCAAACATAAATCGCATTGAACCATTCTTCAATAGAAACAATTTTGTTTTACTGTTTTCCATTTTTTTATTGAAACAGTTTCGTTCTATTGTTTTACGTTCTGTTGTGCCTCATACACAGACGCAGGCCACTGGAGTGACGAATATCGAAAGAAGAAGAACGAATCATTCACACTCCGTAACACACAGCCGGCAGCTGTGTGAGAGTATGCGTAATTCGTTTTTCGCGAAACGAACAACAATTAAGCTCTGAAAAAGTCTGAAACGCAGATGCCAATATTCAACAAACTACAGAAGATTGTATTGGTTACACTAACAATCCCATGTTAATTTTTTTCTTTCGTACCACTACTTATTAAACTAGTGCCCACATACGATGTACACATATATTCTAATACAACTATCTATAGTGTAGTTTTTTCTGTATTTGTTGCATTAGCATGGCTTTGTTGTTCGTTTTGGTCATTTCAATGCCGCGCATCTGTGTATGAGGCACAATAACACGTAGCGGCCATTTGTGTGCTATCGTGTGTGTGTGAACTCAAAGTCGAAGTCAAAACGACTGACAACAATAAAACGAATCGCAATTCAATTCATTTTCAATTTGCCTTGCCAAAATCATTGATATCAAATAAAAAACCTCTTAACGAGGTAAATGTTCGAGTGACGAAAGCCGAATTCAATTCACAAAATTTCTGATATCAAATTTGTGCCGAAAAAAACAATTGTATTCGATTTGTCAACGATTTTTCGGAATGTTAGTGCATTCGGCGCGTTTGTTTACATTTTTTTTTCTAGCTGTCAAAAACAACAACTTGTCAACGGTTTTTTGAATGTTAAACAACAACGCGCTGAATGCACTAACATTCCGAAAAATCGTTGACAAATCGAATACAATTGTTTTTTTCGGCACAAATTTGATATCAGAAATTTTGTGAATTGAATTCGGCTTTCGTCACTCGAACATTTACCTCGTTAAGAGGTTTTTTATTTGATTATTTATACAGAGAATTGTTGTCCGTTAATAAATAATTAAGTCTACGGAGAAATGACCGTTTGTAGTTAATTATATTGTGCGGTGTTTCTTGTGCTTGAAGAAACAAGCCGCCACAACTTCATAGCTTATAAAATCAAATATTTTCAAATCAAATCAGATTATTAAGTTCTGCGATAATTATAGAGAGTAAGGTTCGAAATACTTTTCTCGACCTACCTTACGCAGTAGCAAAATCGACGACGTACGGCTATAGCTCTAAATAATTTAGATAAAAAATGTACAGTTTCTTGAATTATCACTGTAAAAGAGTGAGTAACAAATTTCGCGGTTTGTGGGGGATTTATGGTTCGGTGTGTACATCAGACTTCAAACATCAAACGACAATCGTTCGCTCAAATGTACATTGTTTTGATTTTTTTAAATACTTCGTGAAATATCAAGACGCCCATATATCTAAAGCACAAAATTTTGAAAAAAAAAAAAAAATTACACGCGGCCACTATACAATATATTTAAATATATAACACGTTCGTTATAACTTAATGTTTCCATATAAGAGCAAGGATTTTTAATAAGAAAAGTTTAAAATTATTCGGTTTGATTAGAAATACTATTCTTTTCATAATAAGCTGTTCAGTTTTATTTTTGTTGCTTATTGTTTCGCAATAAAAGTGTTTATTTTGATTAGATTAAAATCAAGATATAACGTGAAAAAAGTTTTCTATTATAATTTTTCTCTTATAAAAACCGTAACCGTACTTGAATATTTTTGTATCCAATCAATAAATATGCTTTTTAACGATCAAAATATGTTTGTATATCGGTTGCCGAGTTGGAGTTGCCTCAATAAACATAGGTACAGTTAATTACCGGTTATTATAATCCTAAACAATAAGCACAAGTACATATGAAATACTTACGAGTATACACACACATGCCCTATATTATTTTAAAGCAAAATTTAAACAAGTTTCATTTTTTTAAATATAATGTTCATTAATATGTACTCAAGAAGTGAACTTTACAAATATAAATATAATAATAATATTCATCCGCAATCAAAGATGTTATGATGTATAAAAATAATACATATTCAGCATTAAGTAAAGAATCCATAACCACTTGAATCATAAGTAACAAAAAAAAAAAGAATATGATAAGGAATATAAAAATTTGCTCTTAAAATTATTTTCTACATGGCATCTTCATTTCGTCAAAAAATTATAATAATGATAAAATTGAACAACTAAGGTGGTTTGTATCATATTATAAAGATGCTGTATTACCTTTATATTGTGCTCATGAATAATTGAAGAACATTCAAGACGACGATTTGGTTTCTAGTGAAATATCTGATTAGATTAACGTTCTATTACAAATTAATACGCGATTTATCGAAATTTAGTAATAAATTTAACGAAATCACGTTACTTAAACTTTATCTTTGTTTAGAAAAACTGTGTAAAGTACATATTCGATTTACGACTATTTTGAACCTTTCAGTTAATTGGAGAAACTTTAATTAACATTTTTTGTAATCGTTTTTGTACTTTACGACTTTGCGACTTAAATTAAGTTCATATTTATATTTCTTCAATATAACAAAACTTTTTCGATTTCGTTTGAACATCGAAACCTTTCGATTTATAATTTTTAATAAGAAAAAACAGCACATGATAGTTTTTGCGATATCCTAATATTAGAATTTAGTTGATAGGACACGAAAAAATTTGGTGAATTCTAATTTTGGTGAAATAAACTTAAAGTTTATATTGCGAAAGAGTAGCTCTTGTAAGTTGTAAGCTTAAGTTTTTATACTATATCTATTTCTCAATTTAAATTAAAATAAAAAAATTTGTTTTTAATCTATAAATTTAATTAAAAAAAAAAAGATTAAATGAGAATTTTATTGATTTTCTATACCATCTTCAATTTTATTTGAAATTTCGTAATTGAAATTTAGCACTTTTCATTATATGATTTGATTTTGAGTGACAATTCTTGAAAGACACGCAAGTCGACATTTATACATACATATGTAAGAATGGAAGAACCACCATGGCCTGATACGGCTAATTCTTTCAAATTATCTCTAACTGAAGATGGTTAATCTATTTAGTTTATCAACAAATTATTATAAATTTAAATAATAGGCTTTGCCTATTCCCACCTATAGCTTTGGTTTATAGCTTATTAGCCCTCGCACTCTTCTCAAGACAGTCTGTTCCAGATAGTGTCAGTGTTTCTGACAGTTTAGCAGGTTTTGGAGTGTGAAGTGAAATGATGGATTTCTCATTGGTCGTCGTCACTGGAGTTCACTTATAGTTGGCGTTACTGTCTATTTTGCTTGAAGTCTCAGCATTCGTTCGCGAAGTTTCGGCATACTCAGATATTAAAGTAGTAGAAGTGTTCCTCTTTGATAGGGTGTGGGCTTTGAAGTGGAAGCTAGTTTTCCAAACTGTTGGCTGTGGCATGTTTTGTGGTTACAGTCATCACCATAAAGAGTTACAACACTCAGATCTTCAAAATCATAGTGTCCGGCAAAAAATACATTTCCATTACAACATCGATTGTTTTTGATTAAATCAAAAATTTTATATAATTGGATGTCGATGTACTCGAACTATAAAACAGCACTAATTAGTTAAAGCAATTCACTCCAAATTATTTATTTAAGAAGAATATTTAATTGACTACAATAATTAAGTGAATTCTGAGAAAAAAAAACAAAAAAAATCAAACCGCTTCAATTACCAATTTGTTACCAACCTACACATAAAAAACTTAAAAAAAATGAAGGGGGAATATATTGTGGCCAGCCCCGCGAGTTTCTTTTACTCCGAATGTATACATAGATCTCTACACTACTCAAATACATAAATTAAACTTTTCCTGCTTTTGGTAAAACTGTCTTGTATAATAAAAAATCAATATTCATGTTTAATTTCCAGAAAACCAACAAGGTTTCAACCTATGTTGAAAATTTAATAGTTTTTTGTAAATGATAAACTTTTCCATGGAAGCTGCCACCTTCGGTTCACAGATTTCCACCAAATTTCGCAAGGATCTCCCAAATGGATAAAGTTTAAGTATGCAGTTTGATTCCAAATAATCAATCATCCTGGACTGTAGAGATGCCGAATTTTTGTGAAATCAAGTTTTTTTTATATCAAAACTCATCATCTTCGGGGTAAAAATTAAAAAATTTTTGTTTGAAACTTGAATTTACAATCTTTTTGTTTTAAATAGATTTTCTGGTAAATCACCGGTTGTGTTGGTGGACCGATTCGACCAAACATCACTGGTAGCTCCCAATTTATGGTAAAATCTTAAATATGAAGTTTCATCTCGTTTACGAATACGAATTTTCACCCCAGATGATACCCCAACTTGTCAGTTGGTTAATCCACCCTCTAACGAGGCGGGCTCAAAGGATTCTGAGGTGAGCCAACCATTGTGATGCCCATTCAATCGAAATTCAAAAACATCTAGATACACACCTAGACAAACACAGTTCGCGGCATAGTCGGAAATCGAAAATGTTGAACTACACAGAAGTCTGTGTGAAATAGAAAAAGTGGCAACACAACTTAGCAATGAAATCATTAAGTTAAAAGAAAGAAAACGAGGAGCTGATAAAGACCCGATTGATAGTAGTTCTAAAAACTCCTCTTACTAGCTATACAATAAAATCAGTACACTTGCCTATACTAACGCTGAGTTCCATATAGATAATGAGGAACTTACAAGAGAAACTGATAGGATGCACTCACAAAAGAGAAGACCAAAGAAAGAACGAGAGCGGAATTCTCACCAGAAGGTGGGGAGCACTCGCCAGCAAAAGTTAATAAAACTACCGAACTAGTGCCTGCACCTCAACATCACCAGCAACAAGAACAATGAAGATTAAGGCACTACCGCCAATTAATGTGATCAGCATTACTGAATTTGCGAATATCCAAGCCCTAATGAAATCAGTGCTCACAAACGACTACAGAGTAGTGGCACTAAACAGTAATGTTTAGAAGATAAACATAAGAGATCCCGATACATACAGAGCTTTAACCACCAAGCTCACTGAAGAAGGTAAAGAGTGGTATACATATGAAGACAAAAATAACATAGAAATTAAGGTTATGGCCAGGATCCCATCTGCAAGAAGGAGGAAGACCTTAAAATGCAAGAACTGTAAATGTAAATTGAAGACGCAGTTAAGGTCCTTAGACAAGAGAAAGTTTTAAATAGTCAAGGATGCCAAACCCAAGATCATTAAAAGAGGACTCCCACTGTTCATGCTCACATTCAACAAAATTGAAAATATATTTAATATAAAAGCTATACTCAATATGAGGGTTAAAATAGAATCACGGAAAAAGAACACGAGATTAATACCTCAATGTAAGAAATGCCAAGGTTATAACCACAAATAAAATGTGTCGGCAGACACAACATGAAACACTATTCTGTTAGTCGAACCGAACCTGCAAGATGTTATGAAATCTTCTTGTCGACCAACACGTTTTTAAATTTTGGAGTAGCTTCTGTGGAAATTTGGGGATTCTTTGTCGGCGAGAATACAAAAAAAGCCTTTGACTTTCAAGTCAAACGGTTGATATTTTTTTATTTTTTTCTCGGTTTTCAAATTATTTTAAATTCTAAATAGTAATTGACAGTAAGGATTTTCTTTATAAAAACTAACCGCACAACATAAAACATCCCGTGGCTAACTTAAAATTAAATACGACAGATGAAAATCCCGTTAACCAGAGCATCATAGGATATGAGCTACGTTTTGTATACCAGTAAGGGCTATTCCAAATATAGGCATGAATAGCATGAAAAAAGCTGTACTAAATATTCATTCCAATATGCACAAACAGAGCCAACATATCACATGTTGCTTATATCACCATTCCGAAAAGCCGTTACCGTTCATGTATTAGATTTTTCTTACAATTATTATTTATTTTTATTAAAATTGTTCAGCTCACTCTAACCTGCATAGCTCATTATGACTGAGCAATTATTGCTCAAAATGTGCTAAAATTGTTATTATGATAATTGAACAAATAAATAAATTGAACAAATAAATAAATAATAAACGATAAATGCTCGCATAGCAAAACCAAAACGTAACTGCATGGAGACCCGCCTAAGCAATTTTATGAAATTCGTAAATCGCTAAATCCATTTTCCTCAGTTTGTAACCTCATCGATTGGACGTTATAAAATATCGTTTAACGAATATATTTGGTACATGATAGATTCAGCTTATTTGCGTAAGTATATTTGTCTAGCTTTTTGATATGAAAAAAGGCTTAGAGTCGATAACTTGATCTATTATCAGGTTTTAATTGCGATGTCGATAGACACATTTTAACATGAAATAACCATAATTTTAACTTTATTTGTTTTGCTAATTTATACTAAAATTAAAAAATATATTTTATACTGCGAAATTCAATTAAAGCCAGTTAGTATATATTTGGCGTTCGATTTAATTAGTTTACTATTAGTGTATCGTTTTCTAATTAATGACATTATTATTGGGTATTTTATAAAATTTTAATAAAAATGGGCAAAGAAAACCACTAACAACCGAAGAAATAGGAAAAATTCGAGCATACAAGGATTACAAGCTTTCCAATTGGCAAATCGCTATAAAATTAAGCAGAGCACGAACGATTAACAACAACCTTATGAATGAAAACGAGAATTATGAAAATTATTGAAAACATGAAAATAGTCGGAGCTTTCATCGCGCCAGAAAATACAAATTCAGTTGGTACCCGCCGCATACAACAAATTTTGCATCAGAGCAATCGTGTTAAGTGGATCAAAAGGTTAATAAAACCAGTTTAACTGGTTTAACATGTCCATGGGACCAATTTGGAAAAATATCATCTTCTCTGAAGAGAAGAAGTTTAATTTAGACGGCTCAGGATTCAAGTATTACTGGCATGATTTAAGATCGGATAAGAAAGTGTAAATGACTTGAATCTTTGGAGGCGGCTTCTTAATAATTTGAACCGCATTTTTCTATTTAGGAAAATTTTTAGATGACATCTATTAATTTTGGTGAAAATCAACCAACCTCGAAATGGATTTTCCAGCAGGAAAATGCTTCTATTCCCAAATCGAAGGAAACAATCTACTGGAAGCAGTACAACTTACTTCAGTTTAAGATTTTTGCAAGCCGTGGCATGCATTGGAGCAAATTACCGAATTGGAATTGCAAGCTTTGGTTAATTCCATGGTTAATGAGGGTTATAGTCATTATTAATTACATGATTAATTGCATACAGGTAACCCTCCAACGACAGTTTTAAACAACACGATGTTCGTTAATCTCTTTTATTTTTTTTTTGTATAGATAAGAGGATCTGACGGCAAAAAAATTAAACTTGTTGAGTATGTATTTGTATGTTAATATTTATTTTCATAAAGTATGCTGTGCTAAAATTTCATGGATAAAACCCTCAATGAGCTTATTTTTAACGCACTAGACGTCACATTCCCAACTTGAACAGTCGCCAATTCTATAACAAACAAAAAATAAATTAAATTTAACGTTTTTCTATTTTCTTTTTTGTAGTCTCGAACAACGCGGTTTCAAAAAACATGGAACGAATTAATCGTGTTCTTGGAAGGTGTCCTGTATTTTTATTGTTATTGATATTATTCTATTATAAAATTATGGGTTTTAATTTAATTTTGCAGTGTAAAATCTGTTTTTATTATAATTTAAAAAAAAAAGAAAATATATATGTTTTCATATTAAAATGCGTATATTCCTTTTCCGGCCAGACAACAATTCCAACCCACACAAATGTGTGTGTAAAACATGACAGGTTGTAATGTCTTGCGGATTTAAACGGACATAGTTAAATCGGAATTATTTTTGAAAAAAACATTATAATTTGATAGCATATCAATTATAGAACATATTTCTTTGTTTTTGATAACATATTAATTATTTTACTATTATTATAGTTATAGTGTTATTTTTCGGACGAGAACGGTTTAAGAGGAATGCACAAATGTGTATGTTGGTCCAAATACATACAAAAATAAATTATTGACATGATTCTTTTTCGTTACCCACACAATTGTGATAGCAGGCAGGAAAAGAGATATCAAACTAAAAGCCTTACTGTCTTTTCAAAAAAATTAAGTGTGGCTTTAACCCATTAAAACCCGAACTATGTTCTAATGGCCCGATTTCTCTGAAAATCACAATTCACGTATATTTCAAGTCGAAAAATGTAATTGCGAAAAAAATCCAATAAGTCATGTCAATGGGGCTCTGGAGCTGGTATGATATATTATACAATGGGCAGAAACAGTATATTTTTTATATTGTTTCACCTTTTTTATTTATTTATTTCTATTTCTAATGGTAAATTTAGCAAATAATAATATAAATAAAACATATTACAACTCATTTAAAATCAAAAAAATAAGAAATAATACAATAAGTAAGTATTTGAAAAATCTCTTAAAAAATTTGGAACGGGGTTTATGTAGAAGATTCTCTGCAAGTATTAAGCGAACCAAATCTCTAGTAAACTATAAGAATGGGACCTTTGGATGTTGACTCTACCAAAACCGTCTGTTCGTAGCGGCTCTATTTAACGTGAACGTCATAGCCCATTGTATGATATACTATATACCGTTGAAAACATGTCACTATAATTACTTTAATTGTGAGTTATAATTTTTATATTCTTTAAAATTAAATTAATTAGTATATCCTTTTTGTAAAAAAATTACATAACACACAATAAAAGTTAATGACACAACTAATTTTTTATAAAGTCTCTACTTTCCAACGACGATCCATTTTGTCCTTAATGCACACCGATCAAAATGCAACTAAACCTTTTTTTATTCGTTAGGTTTTAAATTATTTCACTAGTATACACCATCCTGAACCACTTAAGATAAAAAACAAAAAAATTGTATGTATAGTATTCAAGAGAGAAGTTAAGAAAGTAGTGATTTGCGTATGATATATCATACATCGGGCATTAATGGGTTAATTGAAGTTCGGGTAGAGATACACTACTACTACACTGTAAACATTTTATATGTTTAGTTTCTCAGTAAACCTTAGACTGAAATGTGTTTTGTTTTTTCGTGTTTGTGCTAGTACGAGTATAGGGACTTTCGATTGACTGAGTTACTATTCAGATAATTGAGTTACTATTCACTTAATTGAGCTACTGAAGTGAATTGGGTGTTCGAATCGCACCTCTTCATTTTTGATAAATGTCAAAAATCATTTTAAATTTAAAAAACACTATGCCTCAACCAGTCAGCCTTAAGTTCTTAAGTTGTACTCCATTTTGGACCACTTAGGAGAGCGGTACGACCACCAAAATTTTAGAGGTCAGTTGTTTATTTGTGACGAGAAGCCTATACAATTTTGGTGATTGTAGCACTAACCGAAGTGGTGCAATCAGCGTTTAACTTAAGCTCTTAAGTCTGACTGGTTGAGACATAAACACACTTTTAAAACAAAACGCGGAATGAACGCAAAACCAATAATTAATGTAAAAATACAACAAAAACAACCTATCTGATTTAACTACACGAGCAAAATGTCTCTTCAGTTAATTCAGTAGCTCAGTTGATTCAGTTAATTCAGATAATTTTGTTAATTTAGGTCAATCAAAAGTCCCTTATATTGTTTTTAAGAACAAATGAACTAAGTGTGACAATAAAAAATTGTATAAAATAGGATTATTGTTGTTTTTTTGCTTTTATTGTTGTGAACGTTGGACAGAAATTTATGCGAACATCCAAGTTTTGGGTTAAAAACGTATTTAATACCACGGATACATATCTTCAGTATCACCCGTTGTACAAGCGATAATATCTAATAACGATCATAACAATTATCCAAAAATAAAAATATAAAATAAATTTTGTGGAGTACATACTCGTATTGTGATTGTCATTGTTACCCTTGTACCGTTAATCTACGTAAAACGTTTCTGTTTCAGACATGTACATAAACATATATGGAATTCGAATTTTTAATACAAAAATTATTTATTATTTCAATATTATTTAATTGTTAAATAACAATTTACTAAATATGTATAATATCGTTAAAATTTAATTATTTATTATTAAAATATATTATTATTAATTTTTAACCAACCATCCAACAACGCTACACACGACCTGATTTGGTCAGGCGGTTGGATGGTTGGATGACGGTTGGATGGATTTTCCACCTGACATCACCCGACAGCAAATAGTCCGCCTTGTTGATTAGTGCACTTGAGTGTTAGTATGAATGCAATTGAAAGTCTACTTGTTCATTTTAAGAACGGTACTGATTACACCAAACAAAATAAAAATCCATGTTTTGCTATTCGATGTTATGATCGATCATTCTATTTTTTGTGCGTGGAGCCTCCAAGTTTCTACTAATAAATTCTGCTGTATTTTGTTTTTGTGTAGAAAACAAATCAAAAAATGAAAAAAAGGGAAAAATACAAAAAAAATAGTTGTTTTATCCTATTTAAATATTAGTGAAATACTAATAGTACGTGAGTTAAATAAGATTGAAACATTTACCCAGAGTATAATACGATATTTCGTATTGTTCAGATACGTTGGGCGGGCCGGGCCAGTAATCACCTTGATCTATTGCTAAAGAAGGAATTATTTAAACCTGGGTGTATAATCACGGCCCGCATGTTTAGTTCAATAACCACACATATGAATACGGTATAATTCCGTTATCATCAATAATTAGCGTAACATAGCAGTGACGCAACTCGAGAGACTTAACATAAATATTTAGTTCAAGTTTCGGTTAATTTTAAGTTAAACAGTGTTTAGTTTAGTAGTGTTTATCTTTAATCTAAGTTTTGATTATATATATAGTGATTTTTGATTTATAAGTTTTTGGTGGTGTAAGTAGATATATGTAAGTGACGTGAGCTAACAATAAAAAAAAGTCAGTGCATCTGTAAGCAAGGGTGTCCATTCTCTTGTACGGAACCATGAGGGCTCAAGTTTCGGCGACAAGAGGGTAAGTTTTTTTTATCTATCTAAATAAATTAACATTATATATTTTTACACAATTTTCGTCGAATAAATATAATAATAACTTTCCATTAGAATTGTAGCCTCAACTTTTGTAGAATAGTTTGTGGTATTGATAAGTATAATGTTAGAGGTCTACTAAGAAATAAATATAATGTTTATTGAACCTTAGTTATGAAAAATTAATCTTTTTTTTTGGATTTGGAGATGGGACCAATAAAGGTCATGGTGGTCACTTGTGTATGAGTATCTGATAGAGTCCGTTTTAGCATTTTAGTTTGGTGCTTTTCCTGGCCCTCCGATGGCTGTTATCCAGGTCATAATCATAAGGTGTATCGTTTCCTTTACCACAAAGATACAAGAAATATTACAAACACTCGCACTTTTTGAGACAAAAAATTAAGTTCTTGGGCAATAATTTAAACTACTGTGCATTTACAATGTATTTTTATAATAAGAAATATTATTTTCAATTATAATAATCAACATTCGTTCGTTTTTCAATACACGATAAATTGGTCAAACTTCAAAAATTCATTACATGAGCCCTACGGCTCTTATCGAAACACGGATTACTGATTTGAATATCTAAACGTATTCTCTTTCAAACGACTATGTCAGTCAATTTTGAGAATTTTGTTATTTTACCTATTTAATTACGGCATATGATTAAAAACGAACGAATATTCATTATTATAATTGGAAATAACATTTCGTTTTATTAAAATAAATTGTTAACAATTCACACTAGCTTCACTGTGCTAGTTGAAAAATGTGACAAGCTGTGCACCCAGAGGGTAAACCTAATTCGAGTACGCTGAATTCAATGGTGCTAGTCCCATTTCAAAATTAGTCCCCATTTTTGAGATATCGCTAATCGACATGTTTTGGCTCTGAGTCAAGGTATATCCTCATTTTGACGTTGATAGCTCTTGAACCAATAAGATTTTCGTTATGCTTTCTTCAGCAAAGTTGTTGCGCAAGCCAAGACAAACAACTTTGTCGAACATATCAAGACCGAAAAACCACATCTACATTTCTTTTGTTTTTCATTTCGACGAAAAACACGTTTTTTACCATTTTTTTATCGCGTTGTTGAATTTATGGTACCACAACGGGCCACTACTGGTCTAAGTGTGAGAAAGACGCCCACCCAACCTAATATCTAACCTAACCTTGGCCTAAGTAAAACGCACATATATGGTGGATGTGGTTTTTCGGTCTTGATATGTACGGCAAAGTTGTTGGTCTTGACTTGTGCAACAACTTTGCTGAAGAAAGCAAAACGAAAATCCCGATGAAATTCCTGATCCGGAAAGATCAAACCCAACTGAAGAATATTTAGCACCAACATTTTAATCTGCTGAATCGGGAGAAACATGTGCATCAATATATCAACCATCAAATATCACTGCGCCATTCAATCAAGCAAGCCATTTTTTTTGTCAAAGTATAGAAAAATGTTAATTTTTTAGGAAATTTTTTTTAGCAAAAATCACCATAAAATCCACTGAATCGATTTAATTTTCTTTTAAATAGTTTCTATTATATCTATATTTGTCGATGCAATGTTTATTCGATCGATTTTAATCGATATAAATTCAACAAAACGATAAAAAATGGTAAAAAACGTGTTTTTCGTCGAAATGAAAAACAAAAGAAATGTAGATGTGGTTTTTCGGTCTTGATATGTTCGACAAAGTTGTTTGTCTTGGCTTGCGCAACAACTTTGCTGAAGAAAGCATAACGAAAATCTTATTGGTTCAAGAACTATCAACGTCAAAATGAGGGTATATCTTGACTCAGAGCCAAAACATGTCGAGAGCGATATCTCAAAAATGGGGACTAACTTTGAAATGGGACTAGCACCATTGAATTCAGCGTACTCGAATTAGGTTTACCCCCCGGGTGCCCAGCTTGTCACATACAGAACGTTAGCAATTCAAGCACAGTGATTGCCCAAGAACTTACATTTTTCTTCAAAAGGCATACACTGAACATTAGCATAAATGTCTGTCCAAAGAATTTATACATGACCAACAAATCTGTACATATTGACACATTTACTGAAATTACAATTTATTGACACATTTAATGAAATTTTCTTCCAGTAGGCGAACTGTGCTTTTTAAAGATTCATCTAGTGGTACCATAATATCAGATACACTTATTGTGTTGTTTGAAGAAACTAAAATATCATCATCACCATCAACAATGGATTGGTTTGTTGTACATTTACAAACTTCATATAGCCAATTGGCAGAGCTGGGTTTCATTCCAATTCCAATTCCAATTTCATTCCAGTATCTTTTCCTGATGATAATCTAACAAGTCGAAATCGATCGAGTGTTTTTTTAAACATTTTTTTTAAACAGCGAAATAGAAAAACAAGTGTTAAGTGAAATGTGTTTCTGTTTATTAAGTGTTCGTGTATTTCGCCAAGTGCCTACGGCAAATAGTGTTAAAAGTATTTCATTCCAATTAACAGTTCCTTAGAGAAGAGGGCACATTTTATATGAAAGAGTTTGTTATACGAGCCACAATATTTTACGGGGGGAAATCTTCCTTTGGATGCAAATATTGCAGGTAGTAACTCTAACTAAAAATTGTACACCACAATAAATTACCGGGATACACAACAAAACCTACAATTGTATTTACTACTTAAAACAATTTCGTTAGTAAATTACTACACTGTTAAAAAAAAAAAGATGTAAACGCTTTGACAACCAATGAATGGATCGTTCACTATACTATCTCAACCTACATAGCTTAAATTAATTTTCTGTGTATGAGAAATCTGTTTAAATTTCTTCTATCACAATTAAGATACACAACACCGTAAAGTTCAGCAGACAATTAGATATTATGAGCAACATGATTTTCTTTCAGTTTCGGTACTTTCTTCAAGAGAAACAGAAATATTATTGCGGTTGTTCTATTTTCTGAAAATATAAAATTTCCCTAATAGACGACACAGTCTGTTGTAAAGAAAAAACATTAAATAAAATCCTACAGCTATTCAAAGATGATGAATGAATTGGTGTATAACAGAAAAAAATCACTACTATTGTATTATATGAAGCGTACGAGCGGAAAATATACTAGATAAGATATTTGTAATATTCTATCGGCAAGAAATTTTTCTTGCAGCAAAAAATATTATTTGACGGTCGAATTTGAATAACTCTACAATTCTCCATTTTCGAAAGACAATAATATTATTTATTGTCCTAACATAACCTGCCACTTACTTACAGTTTTTTTTTTAATTTGTACATATCATCTGCAGGATTTTTCTAAAGATTTAAACCTCTACCAGTCAGCCTTAAGTTGTGCTCAATTTTGGACCACTTAGGAGCGCGGTACGACCACCAAAATTTTAGAGGTCAGTTGTTTATTTGTGACGAGAAACCTATACAATTTTGGTGATTTTAGCACTAACCGAAGTGGTGCAATCAGCGTTTAACTTAAGCTCTTAAGTCTGACTGGTTGAGGCATTATTGCGTGGTTAAATAATAGTTAGTATAAACATATATGCGTAACATAGAACAGTACATACAATGTAATGTGTTGCACATTTCGGTTTTTATTTAAAAGGGTCTTTCATTAGTTTTCTAAAATGTACTAACGACCAGTTGCACAGAAACATGACTAACGGTTAGATTGTTAGTTGTGCGCCAGTTAAATGTTTTTTATGAATCTTTTGCAATCCGAAAAACTCAAACTTGATTAAATATATTTTATTCCGTGAAATATTTAGCTTGAGTCTATATCAATTTTTAAATTGCCAATTTTGATTGAATAACTTTTTAACTAAAGGTATAAACAGAACCAGAGATACAGCGCCTATCAAATTAAAATTCAAATACACCATAGGATGCTACAACAAACAATATCGCTGGCAACGACATCGTCGTCGATTTTTTTTTTTAGAATTTATTCTAATTTTGTCGTCGGCGCAATTTTCAATTGGTATTTACTTAAATCGATATAAGCGTTTTATCGAAATTCAGAGCAGGTAACAAGTGGTTGAAGGTGTCAATAAAAGTAGTTTTAAAACCCTGATACCATGGATCCAAAAATAGTTTAGTTTATGTCCCATAATTTGTTCTCAAATTAATTTAAAATTAAAAATTTGGTTCCCTGAAAAGTAACTAAAAAATAGATAAGTGGTTTTGTTGAATTGCCACCATATTGTTTTAAATATCACTTATTTCATGCTATAAAAAAATGATCAATTAAGTGGTTTTCAATAAATACCAAACACCTATAACAAACATAAGTGGTTTTGTTTTTTTTTTACATCTCAGTCAAAAATAGTCTGACTTTGATGAAAAACAAGCGAAAGTAAAAAACGGGAAATTAGTTCAACATAACCACTTATCTCGACTTAATTGGTTATGTTAAATTGCCACAGATATGTTATATTTCTTTTCTTTGCATTAAATAATTATACATTATAAATCGATATTAAATATTCTAGTATAAAATTTAAAAATTTAAATTCTAAATTTTTTTTGTTTAATTCTACAAATATTTTTTTGATAAATCGATTTACCTATTCCTATTCGTGATTAGGCCTTATTTTAGTTAAAAATTTAATGAATTTAATAATAAATAAAATATTACTTTTAATGGCATCCATACAATATTTACGACTTTTCAAGTCGTAGAAAACAAAGAGGTTATTTACTCACAATATTTCCACCATAAAAGACGTAGAAAAGTGCATTTTTCTACTTTTATTGTGGAAATATTGTGAGTAAATGGTTTCTTTGTTTTCTCCGACTAGGCAAGTCGTAAACATTGTATGGGTGCCATTAAAAGTAATATTTTGTCCGAAAAGTCGAAATTTTTTTATAATGAATTATATTTTCAGAATTTATAAAATTTTTCGTTTGCAATAATATTATACCTTAAAAATTTTCTCTGTCTTATTAGTTAATAAAAATATTAGTTTTATGTAGCTTTAAATTTGAAACAAGTTATTTTCAATAAATATGGAATCCATAAACGTAAAATTATCATTGAATTTTTTTTATTATTATTATTACTTTTATTTATTATGAGCGAGTTTTGTTTGAAATTAACAAAAATAGCTTCACTAAAGCAACTGAACGTTTAAACTTAGTGATCGAAATATCATGCAATTTTAACAGGTATCATTATTGAAGGTTGGTAGAATATAAAAATCATATGGGTTTTAAATTTGTGGTACCATCTATGTGTCAGACCGGGAACTTTGCAGGCGATGTAATACGTGACTTATTAGTGTTTTTTAAGTATTGAAAACAATATTTTTGGTTAAATTAAAACAAATGGAGCAAGGAATAGCTAAAATATACCAATGGATCAAGGAATAGATAAAATATTTAAAGTATATTATCGTGAGGTCGTGGTTAGTAAACCTATTTCTACGTTTCAAAATGAAGCCACTTTGCCTATAGTATTTTTTCATGTTTTAAGATCATTTTTTTACTTTTTTTTATTTTTTTTATAAGAAAGTGTTAACTGCCCAGTGGATTTAATGTCCTTTGAAGGTAAATTAATACCCCCATTTTCATTCACGCACTCCATTCACACAATTACAGTATACCACTTGCAATCTGTACACTGACATGGATGGTGGGTCGGCTCTGAATTCCGCACTCCAACAGAGAGTGTTATTTGTGTTTATTAACATCACCGATTGTAATTGATGTCGAAAATTCAGCCTCTGGTGGAATTCAAACCCAGTACCTCCGGCAGGACAAAAGTACTCATACTCTATAATTAATTATACTACTAGGAGTGTAAATATGAAACTGGAATTTTTTAGTGAAAAGTACAGGCTCATCATATGATAGTGATTAAGAGTATTTTATTGAAAGTATTGCGCATTATTAGTTATACATTTTCCCCATCTTTCTGGCAATGCGAGGATGCCACGTCAAAAAAACTGTTCTTCTTTTGAGGCAAACCTAGTTCCTCAGCAAGCCCGTGCCCTATCGATGCAAATAAGTGATAATCGGGTGGAGCCAATTGTAAAAATAATCGGGTGGAGCCGTGAGTAAGCCGCATGCGAAAACATTTCCCACTTAAGTGCTTGCAATGTTCCCATGACCGGTTTTGTGTGATGGTGCAATATCATGAACCAAAGCCACTTTGTGTTGCCTTTTATCATATTCTGGTCGTTAATCAAGCAAAGCCCGATTCAAATTGGCCATTTGTTGTAGCGTTTAATATTTACGGTTTCACCAGGTTTTAGAAGCTCAAAGTAAATCACACTTTTCTGATCCCACCAAATACACAGATACATTACATTACCTTTCGCAATCCGCCCGAAGCGGTTTGGATCAACCCATGATATTTTGCGCTTTGGATTCTTTAAAAAGATCCATTTTTCATCGCCAGTTACACTTCGATGGAGAAATGACTTTCTTTTGTATCTGGCGAGCAACATTTCGCAAGTGGTTTTTGTTTTCCCTGTTGCCTTTCATTCAGTTTATGCGGAACCCATTATCCCAGCTTTTAGATCTCTTCCATAGCTTTTAAACGTATATGAAGACGGCTACTAGTGAAACATTCAATTGATCCGCGAGTTGTTTTTGCGTTTGAGCGTCATCCTCATCCAACAATGTTTACAATTCACTCTCTTCAAACTTTTTTGGCCGTGTTCCACGCTCTTCGTTTCTCACGTCAAAATAACCACTTTTGAATTTATTAAACAACTCATAGCATTGTGATTTACCAAGAGCATACTCACCGTAAAATTTGACAAGCGTTCGATGTAATTCTGCAGCAGTTTTCTTCAAACTGTTGGTATATTCCGGTTCCATATTTACACACCTGGTATGTATAGTTGGCCAGGCGTGGGATGATGATTTCTAAGTCTAATAGATTATTTTATTTATACATCACTGCATATTTTTTTCTGCGAGTATCACAACGCGGAAGGATCAGGGATACCGCACGGAAATTTTAAACAGTTTTAAAATATTATATGGGAAAACAACAACAATGTTGGCAATTTTATTCTGTTTTTACAAAAAAACCGTACAAATCCGTTTAATTGCGTATCCGTTTAGTTGTTGAATTATTGTGAACTTTTACGACTTACTTGTGAATCTTTCTGAGAAAGATTGAGGAGGACTTCCAGAAATTTTCGTGCGGTGTTTGTGTGCAGTATGCAAAATCAATATATTTAGTTTTAACTATACTATGGTAAATTTTTGAAAATAAGTTAAACAGTATAGAAATTCTTCTAAAAACTATAAAGTAATCTTTTTAAAACCTCCGCTTGACAGATGAGAAATTTTATTTATTAGTCAGAATATTTTTTAAATTGTTCATTGCAGAAGTAAAGCAATAGACATACATTTAGTCTCGTTTATTTCTACTGAATTTCACTGAATTGCTATATAGAATTTTAAATACTTGTAATTTTTTTATTTTAATTTTTAACGTAAATCGTAGAAAAAATAATGAGAGCAACTCGAGTGCAAAATATTATGGTTATACTCTCGCATAGTCCTTGCCCTTCGATTGTTTTCGCGATACATTTTATTTATTTATTTTTACTTGGAAAATGAGACATAAACTAATGCCTCAACCAGTCAGACTTAAGTTCTTAAATTGTGCTCCGTTTTGGACCACTTAGGAGAGCGGTATGACCACCAAAATTTTAGAGGTCAGTTGTTTATTGGTGACGAGAAGCCTATAAAATTTTGGTGATTGTAGCACTAACCAAAGTGGTGCAATCGGCGCGTAACTTAAGCTCTTAAGTCTGACTGGTTGATGTTTAAGTCGAAAATTGTAATGGCACACGTCATCCGAAGCAATTATTGATAATAACGCATGAGAACAAAACGCACATAGAACAAAAAATCTTGTTGTTGTGTTCGATTCTTTGTGGTTTAGATAACCTTTTGAAGACGGCACAACCTGGTTAAAGTAATGATTGAAAAAAGGAAACATCTTATTCTCGAACATCTATATACATATTCGTATTTATGTAATGTAACTTAATGCGTTTTCCACCTTTGTGATTCTTAATTGTATACATTTGTAATATTTTTTGTTATTTGAGAAAATAAAATATTAAATGTAAGTTACAAGGTTAATATTTGCAAGGTTTCATTTCAATTTACACTTATAAAAGATACTCTTTCGTATGCTGTATACATAAAATTTAATTGTTACAAATTTACAACTAACAGCAATTTACGTTTAACGATATTGGTAACTCATTTTTAAACAAAGGTCTTGTGACGTACGTATCAAAAATGTATACGTCATTTCATAGCTTATATATAGTCAACAATTTATCAATCCGAAGTTTGCATATATCGATGAAAATCTATGAACAATATATTTTTCTTGTTATAAAGGTTGTTGCTGCTCCAGAGTGTTATTTACTATCTGCAAAATTAAGTATTACAATCACTCAAATCTCTCTTCGATCAATATAAATCGCCGGGTTTAGCGCGGCGAAAAACTTCATATAAAAAATTTGATTAAGTTCTCTTTAAAAACTGGATTTATTTTCAAATAATTCTGTTTTTATGATGCTCAGACCATTTTTTTATAAGGGTTGTGCTAGCATTCATTTTTCTTTCATTTACGAAGTAAAGATGTGAGCAGAATTACCATTTGCTAAACCACCAAAATTCTGTTTTTTTTTTAATTTGTGTTTGGTCTGTGCAGACTTTCTGACTTTTCTACAGCTCAGACGGAGCAACTGATCGCAGTAAGACTTTATACTTTAAATTTAAATTTGCAACAATATCGGTCTACATCAGTTTTCCAAATTATAGACGGAAATGACGATTTTTGACAATAAACTGTTTTGTCAAAAAATTTGGCCTCAGACGGATGTTAATTTTGACGACATCAGTCCACCGGAGGTGGCAGCTTCAATAGGAGCGTTTTCGTTTTTGCAAATATTTTGAAAAGTTTATCATTTACGAGAAAAATGATTAAATCAAAAAGGTTGTAAATTAAAATTATAGCAAAATTAGTTCCGATTATTTTTTAAATTTTACTGGAAATGTCGAATGTTGATAATAAAACTCTATTTCACTAAAATTCGACATCTCTTCAGTCCAGGCAATAATACAGTCAATCATATGGAATGCAGCTTCATACTAAAACGTTTTCCATTAATTGTGAGAGGCTTGCGAAGTTTGGTGGAAATCTATGTGTACCAGAAGCTTTCACAGTTTTTGCAATGATGTTGAAAAGTTTAGCATTTACAAATCGCGACAAAAAATTAAAAGTACCAAATAAATTTAAAGATTAAATTTTCAACATGGGGTGACCTTGTAGGTTTTCTGAAATTTAAGCAGGAATAGCGATTTTTGTTATACAAGACAGTTTTACCAAAAATCCGGTAAGTACTTTAGAAATCAAGTGTGGTGTAATTAATATTCATAAAAAAAATAATGCTTTATGGTCAAATGTATAAGCTTTAGGTTGTTGTACATAAACATATTTACAATTTTATTAAAGAAAAAATGAAAACATATTGTATTTAAAGAAAAGAGACAAAAAGCAAGAAAAAATAACAGTTAACAATTAATTACTCGTATGTAACATCTTAAAAACAATTGAAGTAATATATGTATATGGTATATACAGAAATATATAGAATAGTCAACAATGCATGATACTAAATATTTTCAAATATGCACCAATAACAATTATAGAACTTATATTACGTCCAAGTACAGGCAAATTGTTCCAAGTGACAATCGCATTTGAAAAAACCCGAATTACCCGTACAACTCACCACCAATATACAATTGCAAACCATCAGCATAACCTTAAAATTGAAAACAACAATTTCAATTCAATAATGTAAATAGAAAAAAGTAACGGACCCAAAAACATCGCGTTGGGAAAGAAACATCATAACCATATTTTACAAATTATTTGCGATTATTGAAATATGAATGAAGCTAAACCAGTCAACTCTCCTATAACGCGATTAATTCGTACCGCGTTATATGGAAACCGTGTTATAAGAAACTCGATTGTAATTAAATGCATTTTATGGAAAACACGTTATAGAAATAAGAAAACTCATATCAACTTACATCGCGTTATATGGAAACCACTGTCGCGTTATATGGAAAACGCGTTAAAGAAACTGAGAAATAATATAAATTGGATGAATTCGTACCGCTTTGTATGGAATCTTAGAAATAAATAAATTGTACACAAATGAACCTATATAAAATAGCATTCTCAAAACATATTATCAGGTTAAGATTAATAGGGTTCATGAATGAATTTTATAAAATGACAAAGATTATATAATTTATTTAGATATTTTAATCTAAATTTATTGCATAATTCATAATTCATAAAATTAATAACTAAATTCGATAAAAATATTTTCAACAAAAAATTAAAATGATACTACACTTATGGACAAAAAAACGCATAATCTGTATTTTTGACATTACGAGTAGCTTAATGCTGGAAACAGACGTGCGGAAAAACGCTTGTGTATTAGAATACACTACTTTAAATGTAATGAAATACATGTATTCCGCATAGCAGGCGTTTTTCCGCAAGTTGTCTCTATTTCTAAAAAAACGCGCCGCAGCAGTGTTGTGTACATAACAAAAAAAATATCATGAATTAATATTAACATCACGACTGCTTTTCAATTTTTTGACAGAAATTCAAAAACAAATTGTATATTATTTACTGAAAACTCTACCGAAAAATAAAAACGCGATGTCAGAAACATACGCTCATGTAGTTAACTTGCGTTTTCGCATGCGCATCCGCATGCGGAAATTCCGCACGTCTGTTTCCAGCATAATAATGATTTTTGCAATTATTATGATAAAATCTATATAGTATCTCACTGAAATACACGTGCATTAAAAAAATACTACCGTTAGTTTTGTTGAATTCGAGTTTAGCACAAATTTGAGCATTTTGGCTGTTCTGTCTAAAAGTTTATTTGCAGTGAATTGTTATTTAAATTACACAATTAAGTGTAAGAGTAAGGTTTTCCATTAAAAACAAATAAAAATGAATAACTTGTCGGCCGGAAGAAATCATTTGATTGCGTGAGGGCCATTACATTAGTTGAAGAAGGACGAACTCAGTCTTACGTTGCACAACAGTTAAGAGTGAACCAACCCACAATATCAAGAGTGATCAAACGATTCCAGGATAATGGACAGTATCATCGTCGTGCTAGTAGTGGGAGAAATCGATGTACAACACTCGCTGAGGATAAGGAATCCAATTTGACTGCAAGAAGGCCAGCCTTATGTCCAGAGTTGTCTGCAGCACACAACGCAGAGCTCGCTTAACATTTGCTCTCGAACATGAAAACCTGACAATAGAACAATGAGCCAATGTTTTGTTCTTCGACGAGTCTAGGTTTTTTAGCCTTGGATCATCAGACCGTCGGATGAGAGTTTATCGTCGGCCAGGTGAGCGATTTGCACCGGCATGCATTATTTCTAAACGAGTTTGTACCGATTTCTACCGGTACCATGACAGCAATTAGATACATCGACGAGTGTTTGGAACCTCATGCCCTTTGCACAATTTATCGAAGATGAATTCATGTTTATGCATGATAATGCTCGTCCACACGTCGCAAATGTAGTAAAGGAATATCTTGAGGCTGTGGATGTTCCAGTAATGCGTTGGCGCGCTTGCAGCCCAGACCTTAATCTCATGGAGCATATATGTGGAACATAGTCGGGAGACTAATTTATGAAGTCAATGTATCATTTTCTTCGCCACAAGAACTGTTCAACGCCGTTATTCGCATTTGGGAACAAATTCCTCAAGATAGTGTGGCCAATTTGATAAATTCAATGCAAGAGAGAGTGAAATGTGTTATAAATGCAAGAGGAGGTAGCATACGTTACTAATTTTTAGGATTAATCAATAATTTAAAACATTGTGAAATTTAGCTGATTTTCTTTACTTTAACGGTTTAAAATATTGAAATAAATTAATCTTGGAACTAATAAAAATATTTGTTTTCGATTAAATTTTATTTAACAATAGATATTTCGTTGAGAATTCTCCTTATAAATGAAGCAAAAAGAATTATGCGTTTTTTTTTGTTCATAAGTATATATTGCGTTATGTATTATTCAACATTACTGTCAACTATTAGCCGTCTATTTTTTTTTTCTAATTGGCCGAAAATTCTCCTCACTTTACAAACTTTCTTTTTGGTTTTCAAATGTAGATTTATTTTGTGGTTCTTCCAAAACCTCTTTATATGAAGTCAAGCAATTTTGAAATTCTCTTTAAAATTTTTCACTGCGTATGGTGGAAGGGTCAATTTAGATTAATTAGCATTCTAATTGTCTAGCCAAATCTAGTCCTTTTTTAAATAATAACTGAAGCTTTAAACGGATTTGTTATTAGTGTTTTCATCCACAAGTGCATTGATGGTAGACTCATCAATTAATTCCGCCAATTCTTCCTCATTTAAATTCTGTTCCTGAAGTAAGTCTTCTATATCTTCTACATGTTTATCTGCAAATCCTTTGTTGCCAAAAGTAGAAGCAGTCTTTACTATTTCTGATAGTGGATCTGAAATATCATTTTTCTTTTGAACTATTTGAGGTAACAATGGCCTCCAAACATGCATTACGTGTTCACTGTTTAATTTCTGTACAAGCTAATGACACAATTCGGGTACAATCTAAAATACAAAATTCTTTTCAAATTTCAAGAAGAGTTTTACCTTCTTTATCTTCTAATCTGTGGAAAATGGCTTCAAGAAATTTCCGTATGTAATACATTTTGAAAGTTCGGATGATTCCTTGGTCCGTCGGCTGTATTAATGACGTGCACTTAGGAGGAAAATAAAGAATTTTCACATTTGGGTGCTCCTTACTATGACTACTGGCGTTATCAACGATCAACAAAACTTTGAAACTAAGATTTTTTTCATTCATAAAGCTTTCCACTTCAATCAATTATAAAATCAATCCTTAAATCTTTCTTCAGTCATTCACGCTTTTTTATTCGCGTTATAAGGAGATCGCGCCGCGTTTTAGGAGAACAGTTCAAATTTGCACTACGCGTTATATGGATTCGCGTTATAAAAATATCGCGTTATAGGAGAGTAAAATATCAGAGAACTGTATAAAATATCAGAGAACTTATAATACTCATACAACTTAAGCTTTTCAAGTAATTGTGCGTATGATAATACTAAAATTTCTACTTTTCAAAGGTACAACGGAATTTTGATTTTTATTGCAGATCGATAATAAATGGCAACTCCACTCCATCGCGTGTCGCACAAGGAAGTCAAATTTGCACTCATTTGATACAATTGTAACGTCATTAAAATGTTTCACTAAATAATGGACACATTTTAAACATGAACCAATATTTACCTGCAGATTGTCACTTGGAACAGCTATCTATATCACTATTTAATGTATGTGACTGTGCAATGGGCTTTTTTGGTCAAATTCAACTTAATTGAAAATATGATTGTTGCAAAGATTAATTATTGAAATATTCGCCATTACTACTACATGGTCTTTTGGCATTTATCAGGTAGATAATGAAGGTCTTCGCGATAGAAACTTGGTCGTTTCGAAGCAAAACAGTCATTTTTGTTGCAAACAACTTTCATTTTTTAATTAATAACTTCATATTTTTCATGTCATCATTTCTCAACATGATACATTCCTTTCTGCGACGAAATATCATTGCAATTATAAAAGTTATCAAAGTATTCCTGAGTAGCACACACATTTAGAAGATGTGCGTGCGTCAATCTGTTAATAATAAAAATTTAACCACACATATTTTAATTTTTTTTGTTAATTGTTATTTAGCCGAATTTTGAACAAGATCGACCCCCAGGTGAATACGGTGGTTATTCGATGAAATTTGTTGAGTTTTTGGGCAGAAATTCGTTCACAATGATAGCCTTGTGAGACGCACGTTAGCGTGGTGCAAAATCCATGAGTTTTTCCCGCAAACCTGGCCTTTTCGACGAATTTTCTTTCAAACGCCGCAGAATGCCCAGATACATTTATCGTCTGACATTCTGGCAAGAATTCCGAGTGCACAATACGCGATTCTCAAAGAAAACAGTTAACATTACTTTTGTTCGGCTCTGACGTGTTCTTTCCGGTTTCGGCTCAGTGGGAAGGCGCCATTCCGGAGAAAAGACTTTTTATAAATACTATGTTGATTGGGTTTTACAGCCATAAATATAATGAATATATAAATATAATGTACAATCCAGAAACCACTTAACAAATTATTTTAAATTATCCAGCAGTTAGGAATATCGTGTTTGCATTTTGACGTGTAGGGTTATTTTGAATTAAATAGCCGTATTATTTTTTTGCGCGAGAAGTTTGCATTTTAAATCCCCACTTCAATGAAGGAACTTTTTATTTGTTAAACTTTGATACAATTACAAGAACTATAAACTAATTATTGATGGTTTATTTAAAAACTCAGATTTCAATTAAATTAAAATAATAGGAAAAAAAGTTCTTGTCCTTTTTCCCGGTAGGTGGCTTTACATTCAAAGGCCATTGATAGTATAGGGCAATTCTTGTCGGGAAATGTGTGTTTGAAAGGTGACATGTTAACTTGCACTTTGACATACCAAACATTAAAATCGGTGAGGTGAATAAAAAGTTATAACATTTTAAACATGGAGATAAATAACGAAAAAATTCGATATTACTTTTACAATTTTATTACGACAAAGGTAAGAACTCGGGTGGCTCAGGCTTGCAAAAAAATATTTGCAGTTTATGGAGAAGGTGCTTTATCGAAATCAGCAGCAAAGAAATGGCTCGCTTAACGTTGCTGCTCATTTAATTGACTTGGTAGTTGTAAATTCCTGGATGGAATACCGTCAGGATTGCGCGATATGCTTAGCCAAAACTCAATTTAAAGATTTATTTGATTGCAAAATGGACGAGCTTGGCGAATGCTTTAATTACCAGAGTAATTCGCAAAAGTCAAGCCAGTAGTGAAGAAGACGAACAAAAACGCGTAATTTCCTCTACGAATATGGCTTCGCCTGTGCCAAGCATTGGCAAACGGTATGACGGCAATGAATATATGCCAGTATTAGATTCGAGGTCAATAGCCAGAATGTACCGTTTAGAACCTTTCAAATGTCGCCCACGTATCTTTATGTTAAAGTGCACAAAAAAAACTTTATAGCATTTTCATTTTAAGAAATAATTTTTATAGCTAGAATCATTTTAGTTATGAATTAGCAGTTGATTTTTTATTATTTAAAGACTGAATTACAAATTGAACTTATGTGATATCAATGTGATTGATTTAAATAAAAATTTAAATAAATGCAAAAGAAGTTGTTTTATCATTAAAATAGTAAGTTATTGCAATTTACATTAAATATTGGGATGTCTTAAAGCCAACTCACACAAATTTGAGGATGCCATTTTCCGCATTAAAGCAATTTTTTTTGTCAAATAAACTAGATTTCCTCTTTATTTAGATTATTCTAAATGTATGCCTAAAATATTATAAAAATGTATAACCGTTCAATTTTGTAGGTTTTAAAGGTATACTAAACCAACCTACACATTGGGTTATGATTATGATAATATTTTCTTCGGATGTCAAATTTGATATGCATACACAAAAGTGTTTGTTGGTTTCAAAGTCATGTCTATGTTAACGTTCAGTATCTCTCTACCTGTTCAACCATTTTGACCCACACGTTTGCATAGGCAGATCAGGAAAGGGATATTGTCAATTGAAATCATTAAAAAACCATATAAATTTAGAAAGCAAAACTAAGGTCAAAGCAATCTAAGGCTCACCGTTTACTTTCCAAGCATAATAGATATTTTGCAAATCACACCTATAATATCCTAATTAGATCGCAATGTAATCTAACAAATGAACCTAAACTTAAGCCAGCGGGATTCCTACAGGCAATTTAAAGCGGCAACAACTGTTTGTGCGATGCACTACAGTACATCCAAATTTGGAATAAAAAAACTAATTAGTGGAAGGTTTTGTTTAATATTATAGTGATTATAATTTACCGATTTTCATTTAAAGAAAAATTATTTTGACGCTTAGTTTACTCTTCATAAAAAAAAAAATATCAATAATCTCAATATCAATCAATGATTATAAAAATTTTAGTGATTTAAGCGCTTTTTAGGCAATTTTAACATACGGACCTGCCTTGTTTTGCCGAATACTCTTTGGATACGTTGTGGTGTTAAACACGTCGTGTTTATTACAAAAACTATATTTAATTTCGCGAAACTAAAATTATATTTTTCCTTTTGTTTTCTTATGAATAATCATAAATAAAAAATTTCTTGTTACATTTAAACATATTTTCTATATTTCAAAATTACGTGAGCTTTTTGAATTGGTGAAGGGTATGATGCATTCAGTAATGCACGTATTGCTTGTTCTTCCATTTAACCTGAGTGACAAACTGTACCTCCTAAAAACCCCAAGAGAAAAAATCCTAAAATTTTACCTATTTTGAATTGTAAAATATTTAAAACGCTTAATTTGTAAACATAAAGAAGACATTTTCTCATGATAAGTCTGCTTTCGAACCAAAAAAATAAACTTGGAAATTAATGGTACATTATTTTTTGTGTGATAATTCAAAATGATTAAGAAGGAATAAATTTATGTTTGGTAATAAAAGAAATGTATCTAGAAAAAAAAAAATTTAAAGCAAAATATAAAGATTTGTGTGGATGGAAATGAAATTGCGTGGGTAATTCAAATTAAACACTTTAAGGTCATGATTTATTTTACACCGGATTTATTACCAAAGGATCAATTGAACTTTTGCCGAATGTATCAACATCCTGTTCTATGATAATTAAAATTCTAAAGTATTTAGGATATGTTGAGTCACAAGCACCGCCCCCAAAGAGGTAATTAACATTTTTATGCCACTTTTTTTAAAATATTTACATAAGAAATATTTTTGTTAAAATTTCCATATTTAAGAATCGCATATATGTACGAGTACGTATTTAGTATATCAACTAAATTTATGTAGACACTAAATAAAATATTAAAAACTGCAAAACTATATACAGTGTAGAGTAGAATAACTAAATAAACCACGAAAAATACAAAAAGGTTTTAATATTCTAAAGACTATAAGGTTTTGAAAATCAAGTTTTGTATTCAGCAGCTGATTTT
Organism: Nephrotoma flavescens; assembly: GCA_932526605.1. Classification (NCBI taxonomy): domain Eukaryota; kingdom Metazoa; phylum Arthropoda; class Insecta; order Diptera; family Tipulidae; genus Nephrotoma; species Nephrotoma flavescens. The sequence continues at coordinate 151,240,849 of OW052221.1, read as the reverse complement.
GTAAATTTATATAATAAATTATTTAACTTGAAAACCTAGTGAATATATTGTATAGCTGTTAAGTCAACAAATCAATTTATTTTAAACAAAGCTAGGCTTTGTAGTTTCAAAACCACATAATACGATTTTTAGATGAGATGCAACAGTATGTATACCTTTTAAAGATTTTCATTTTTTTGTTGTTTTCGCAAAGTGTATGCAGGCAACACAAATAATGAAAAACAACTTCTTAATCATCGGGGGTTTATATAGAAAATCTACATATTAATAAAGTATTAGATTATATTCATAGCACTTAAATTACCTCGTACCTTAAAAAATATCTGAACAGTTTTTATTTACAAATAAAATTATTTTATGATCTAACAATTCTTTATGTAACAATCACTTTACACGTATTATTTGCTTTAAATTGAATATAACAAGTAGGCACTCAATACAATTAACTATAATTTCTAAATTAAAATTAAACAAGTATTTGTTTAAGCAAATTAACAAAAACTTATAAAACACTGCACTTTTGGTTATATTTTGGATACTATTTTTTAAATAAAATTTCATCCAACAGTTCCAATTGAATGTTAAAACAAGACTAATCAGAATATCTGTTGTTACTGTGGTTGATTGCCGAACGTTTTTTATTTTGTTTACATCTGAATTTTCCTGCTCGTTTTTCTATAATATTCCATTCAATCTTTTCTCTCATAGTATAAAAACAACATGTGAAAATTCTCTGAACTTAGAATAAAAATGTACACAGTACCACGAGAGCACAAGAAAGAGTAATATAATATTACATTTCATTGATAACATGCTGATATGATGATTAACATGATGATGAAATTTTCAACGTTAAAAGGAAAAACCGAAAACATATTTTGTAAAAAATAAATTCATTTTTCTTCATTTTCTTGTATGTGGCGCGCAACATTTATTTCGCAACGTGAAGAGATTTAGTTTTACAATTTTGCTGTTCAACATCATTGGTATTAATTTAATATAATTGAACAGTGTTCAATAATTATATTTACATGCATACGTGACATTAAAGTCCGCGTGCAAATAATACAAATATGACTCAGTTATCAGAAACATATTATATTTATAGTTAATATATGGATGAGTACGCTATGGTACGTGTCATTTTTCATCAATGGGGAGTAACCCCCCTGTACTCAAAAAGGTGATTTGACATAATTTATAGATCTGCATTCCGACTTTATATGTCGCCTAATTGAATTAACAAATTGGCAAATATTGTAATAATATATAAATTATTTTCGAATATTGATAAAGTGTTGATGTCTTTTGTTCTTAAGCTGAAGACATTAAATTAATTATTTTGTTTATTTTGTTGGGCAATTTATTTTAATTTTAATAAACGTTGAATCTTGATGTCCATCGAAGCCCCCTTTACATTCACGCACACACCACCCATTCAGCCACTCACACAATAACAGTCCACCTGCACATTGCAAGCACCATGTCAACCTGTACATTGACATGAATGGTGAATCGGCGGTGAATTCTGCACTTCAACAGAGGGTCTTAGTTGTGTTTATTAACATCATCGATCGTAATCGATGACAAAATTTCGCTTTGCATTCAGCCTGTGGTGGTATTCGAACCCAGTACCTCTCGGTGCAAGCGCCGAAGCTTTAGTCTGTGCCCCACTATAGGCGTAACTTTAGTTTTGGTTTCAATTATCATTAATAATCATTCATGAACCAAAATCACTTGGTTCATCATAGTTTTCTGTTATATTTATTTAAAACCTTTAAAACAATTAGTATATCTTATACTAAAAGTAGTTTGTACATTTCTATTAATATTGAATTTCTTCTATTAAGTTTGCATCTAGTGGCATTTAACTATTTTATTCGTTATATTTTTCCAAATTGGTTTTAATTTATAATTTTAGATATTTTATTGTAACAAGATGTCACTTTCTCATTTTCAGGTATAATATAATGTTGAAATACTCGTATTATTTATAATAAACACGGTGACTTTTAAGTAAGTACTATAATTTCGGGAGGTGATGCAGGATACGTAATCTGAGCAAAATACTATAACATATCCTACCTATAACCGTTATAGAGATAATTAAGGTTCTACTGAAAAATTAGACACGTTAGAAACTCTATTATTCTCATTTTTCTTACATTTTACGTATAAAACTATTGAAGCTTTTTGTTATAAATAGCGGTATTTCATTGGAAATAAAGTAATCGAGGCCAGTTTTGAATTTAGCTTTGCTTGCTGATGAATTTATCGTACCAAAACGAAATTATTCATCATAGCCGGCCCTTTTATTAGTAGTAACTAATTTCGCGATGAATTTATTTAAATTTAAAAAAAAATTAATTTAAATAAATCGAATTCAAGTTACAATTACTACCAGAGAAATAGCCAACTGTGATAAATAATTTCTTTTTGGTACGATAAATTCATCAGCAAGCAAAGCTAAATTCAAAACTGGTCTAGATTATTTTATTTGCCAATGAAATATGCCAATGAAATATGTAACTGATCCAGGGCATCAATTCGCGTTCCATGAAATAATGAAAATGAAAAGTTTTTTTCATTTGCAATCGAGTAGGTTTGAATTGTCCATAAGAAATTATTATTTCACACAGTGGAATTTCAAATTACGTGCAAATAATTCAAACTACTAGATTGCAAATGAAACAAACTTTTCATTTTCATTATTTCATGGAACGCGAATTGACTCCCTCAGTATACATTAGAAACCAAGCGCACATTTTAGTGGAAAAAAATATTCGATATAATGTAATTTCTTTTAAATGCTAGAAAAATGTATGTTCAACTTTTAATATTTTTTTAATCATAGCAGACGTATGTGCAACTTTGAATTATTTTATTATGTTTACCAACAACCTGACATTTCGCATTGATGTGTTAATTTGTCGCCGTTTGTGTTTTAAATTTTGATTTAAACGGAAAAAATTATATCGAATATTTTTTTCCACTAAAATGTGCGCTTGGTTCCTATACAGTACGACTAATACCACAGCCATCTATGATTTTAAAGAGCCGTAATATTAAAATGAGAGAGGAAACTTTTATTGAGTTACTATAAGAAACCGTGGTAATTGGAAAATTTTTGAACATAAATTTATGAAAAAAAAATTAAACAGATCATCTAAATTTTAATTTTATATTTTTAATAAAACATTCAACAAACACATATTTGAAAATCAGCCATCATAGTGTTAGTATTTAATTATTAAATTTAAACTACAGCGAAGCATAAATTTATTAATTTTCTATAAAAATGTGCTTTTCGTTTAGTTGTGTAGGTTAGTAAAGTAAGTTAATAAAGGGTGCTGCCGCAGATTTTTTTTAAATCTAATTTAAAATTTAGGTCCCACGCACATCAGAATTTTCGAGATGAACGATGGATTTAATAGCAATCAAAACGATCACATTTATAACAAAATTAAAGAGAAACCGTGAACTGAATCGAGCCACCTTTTAGAAACAATAATTGTTATTCATATAATAAAAAATTTTCATCAAAATTTATTTACTAGAAAAGTATACAACATCGTTGATATCGTTGATTTTCTTAATTAAATATTATTACAAAAAGCAACCAAACGTAGAAAACTTCAATTTTAAGCGATTGCAAAATCGAACATTCAATAATTTCAAAATCCGTTTACAGATCTCTATGATAAATTTACTTGAAATTACTGAAAAGAATAAAATAATTTAACAACCATGTATTTATGAAAATAAACCATTATTAAGTTAAGCGCGAAATCTTAAAAATAACAATTTAACATATTTAATAAAAGTTAAAACAATTATAAATTTTATTTATAATACGGTTGACGTAAATAAAAGTTTCCATCGCAAAATCATCATAGTTGCTGCGTGCTGTAAAACAAAAAGAGAAAAATGTCACAATTTCTCCAAATTTTTGTTTTTTTTTTCAATCTTATTCGCTCGTGTTGCGTTATTCTCACTTCCAGGAGATCTCCTTAATCTATTGAACCAGGCAGTATACATAACGAATTGTTAAATATTCTAAACACACATTTTTATCTTAAAACATTCAATTTTTTGTCGCTACTGTTTTCGAAATTTATACTTACCGACATCTTTTGTATGGTTTACTATTTCCGAAAAGCTTTATAAATAACAATTATACCGTTCATCACCATAACAATTATAACAATTATACCTAGGTTCAACCTGGGGTGACATGTTCTACCATCACATTTTCGATACTTTATCGAAGTTTATTTCTTATTTTTCTAAACTAAAATGGACAACTGTTTCATTTATGAATTATTTCTTTTCTATTGCTATCACAACCTACTAGTACAAACGCGATTGTCTTTCTCTAAATTCATTCAAGTATCGAAAACAAATTATTTCTTGATAGAAATGGAGTAGAATATCACAATTTTTCAATCTAGCAACCTGGTAAATGATATAAAATGTGAAATAGTGTCACATTTTATTCTAAAGAAGCGAGACACAATCTACGATAAAGTATCGAAAATGTGATGGTAGAACATGTCAGCACTGGGTTGACTCTTCAATGTAAACAGCAAGAGTTAACCTGTAGTTAACTCGACTCGATATTTCTTAGGTCGACTCGAAAAACAACAACAAAAAAAACTAAAATAAAAAAAACAAAAAAGTTATTAAAATTTTAATTTTTAGTGTGAACAGTGGTATCTAAATACGAAAGCAATTTTTTTTTATTTTTTTCGATTTAAATTTATTAAGTTTTCCCTACAATTAATTGCATTCATCTAGACATTTTTAAAATTTTTTGGATTCGATCCAAAATTAACTTTCCAATAAAAACACTAGAAAAATTAACTACAAGTTAACCTGAAGATAATTACAACTTGACTCGACCCGCAATGTAAACCGTATAAATGTTTTAATTTTGGAATGGAAAATCAAATTTTTAACAAGCAAGCGATGGAAAATCAAATTTTTAACAAGCAAGGAAAAAACAGTTCTCGAAGTTTGTTCATCAACAATGTTGAAATAGAATCCAAAACGCAAAACCCCCATATTACATTGCTACTCCAAAAGCATTTTTACCGAACGTTTGTTTTGTTATTTTCTTTACATACACATACAAAAAAAATTGTATTCGACAAATTTAAATGTTTTTGCGTTAACTAGACATAATATCACTCAATTTCAAAAGATGCTTCTCCTGAATATTGAACTAACCTTTCAAATTGAAAATTTTGATGAAGCATTTATGTTTCTATATACAAAAAAATATTAAAATACACGGATTGGTTTGAAAAATAACAAAGAGCTTCCCCTCTATGGAAAGCTCTTGAAAAAATGGCGGAAAGGCTCTTATATTTAGGTGGCTCTGCTAATACTTCAAAATACAGTAAATTTTTCAAATGTTGAAAAAATTAAAGATTTTCACACCTTTTTTAGTGTAAAGTATTCTTCTTATCAATTTAACTTATTATTGGTCCTGTGTTTGATAAACTAATTAATTTGCGATTATAAAACGTTTGTTTGAGAAATTTGTGAGTAATATTTTTTAAAGTTATGAGTGAAATTCAGCGTGTCTAATTGTACAGTAGAACCTTGATTATCTTTATAACGGTTACAGATAGGATATGAGCTCTGTCCTCCACCACCTCCCGAATTTATTGTACTTACTTAAAAATCTTCCTGTATTTCTTCATAATAAATTTTAGATTTGAAAGCTTGTTTTTTCTATGGGTAAAAAATGGTTTGTATATCTACGGAACAATTGCGCTGGATGAATTAACAACATAATTGCCCTTTTAAACTCGTTTGGATGCGTTCCGTTCGGGAGAGTTTTATTTTTCTAATTTGGTTTAATATTGTAAAGTGGACATTTTCAAGCTTTAATCGCAAATATACCTATTTAGATTCTGTTGTTTTAGACTTAACCATCCGAATGGTGGCTATAATTTGAGTGAAAAATAACCGTAAAAATTAAGATAAACCAGTGTAATACACAATGTATGAGTGCATGTAAATTAAAACTGTAGTAGAATTTGTTGAAAATCACAAGCACTAGACTGTATATTTGCAAGAAAACTCAAGCTGCACTTGCCTTTCCACACAAAACTGAAGTGTAGCTTGTGTGGTTATGTGGTTATGTTTCGCTTTTTTAGAAAAAAATGTGAGACTATTTCAAATTTTATATCATTTACCAGGATGCTAGATTGTAAAATTTCATTTTATGTTGAATTCTTGAGCGAAACGGATAGAAAAACCGAAAAATAAAATTTAAAAACTCTAATAGGTATTGTAAACGAATTTTAAAATCCTTCACATTTGCTCAGACGTTTATTTTCTACATAAATTAATTTTCAGACTAAACTAATCGCGTAAAAAAAATAAAAATAGAACCTAATTTTTTGTTTGTTTTTTGTGTGTTTTATTTATCTTGTTTCCATGCAGAGTTGTAAGTGGCTTGAGTTAGAGTTGCGTTCTTGGAAACAGGGGGCGAATTATGTAAGCATTACGAGAATGACTTACGAGTTTCGAGTTTTCGACTCAAACTAATTTTGAGAAATTCTCAATGAAAACAAGAAAAAAATAGATAGTTCGACTTTTGTCTCTAAATGTGTACGACTAAAACAACAACCAAACGTCGAAATTACAACAACTCAAAATGCTTTAAATAAAAAGGCCTTTTGACTTCATTTGTCGTAACTCGTAATGCTTACATAATTTGCCCCCAAAATAAGTCGCTGAAGTTAGCCGAGCCCGAATTGATTGGTGCATTTCTTTGCTAAAGTGTATTCAACCCGAATAAAGTGTAAATGCTATAAAAGTGTAGCTTCATCCCGAATGTAAACTGGGGCGGTATATTGTATCATCACTTCGAATTTTGCAAAAAAAAAAAAACGAAATTCGAAAAAAATGAAAGTTATATCATTTTCGAGTTTTATCATTTCATTCCAACTAGCAATACTTTTTATAGAATGAAATGTCAGCTACATTTATTATTACTTTTAAATGATGTTACGTTTCAAATGATGAAACATTTATCGCGATTCGAAAATGATACAACATACCGCCATTCGACTTTTTTCGAATTTCGATTCGAAGTGATGGTACAACATACCGCCCTTGTGCCACTATTCTGGCAATTCCCCGGGAATAGAAAATTGGGGAAAGATTTTATATGTAATTTCAGTTCAAATATTTTTTTCTCGCTTACTGAGGTAAAAAGCTAGTACTAATTTTTTTTCAAAACAAAATTAAATTGGGAATAATTTTCCCTACCAATTTAGGTATGGAAAAATTATTCCCAATTTATAAATATTTACATGGAACTTTTTTCGTCAGTAGGCCGGAAAAATTATATTTGAACAGAAATTACATATAAAATCTTTCCCCAATTCCCTATTCCCGAGGAAATACCAGAATACTGCCACTGGATACATCTGTTTTACGACAAAAACAATGAAAATTTAAATATTCAAATGTATTGTGTAGTAATTGAAAGAGAATAATAGTAGTGCGATTCTTCGCTATTAAATGTTGTATGTGTTTATATAAGATTAAGTTTATATGTGTAAATGATATATACTTAGAAGTATTATATCCCTTTTGCTGCCCGCTAACACAATTGTATGGGTACGGCAAAAGTACCATGTCAAAAATTTATTTTTGTACGTGTTTTCAACAAACTTACACATTTGTGTTTTCCTTTCAAACTTATTTTCGTCCGAAAAAAAAACACTATAACTATACTCACAATTGTGTTAGTTGTACTTCAAATCATGCGAAATTTTTTATCAAAAACACCATTACATACTATGATTTTTTGCTCACACATGTGTGTGGTTTGGACTTAAATCGAGCCATTTTTTTGGTCGAAAAAGATATATATATATATATATATATATATATATATATATATATATATATATATATATATATATATATATATATATATATATATATATATATATATATATATATATATATATATATATATATATATATATATATATATATATATATATATATATATATATATATATATATATATATATATATATATATATATATATATATATATATATACAATATATATATATACAATATATATATATATATATATATATATATATATATATATATATATATATATATATATATATATATATATATATATATATATATATATATATATATATATATATATATATATATATATATATATATATATATATATATATATATATATATATATATATATATATATATATATATATATATATATATATATATATATATATATATATATATATATATATATATATATATATATATATATATATATATATATATATATATATATATATATATATATATATATATATATATATATATATATATATATATATATATATATATATATATATATATATATATATATATATATATATATATATATATATATATATTATATATATATATATATATATATATATATATATATATATATATTTATATATTATATTATTCATACATTATCTATGTAATAATAAAACTTCTATTATTAAGATTATGTATTAAATTATGACAAGTTATGAATATATTGTTGATTAAGGGAAGCGATATTTTCTTAGTTTATTACATCGGCACATTAAATTCTGTGGCGCTAATATTAGAGATACATATTTTGAAAGCAGAAAAATTACAACGCATTTTGTATTCTGCTTTGCGATCAGAATTCTGACTCATGTCTCTATTTCTAATTTTTCTGCCTTGCAGTAGGCTGCGCTACGTAGAAGAAAACAAACCTAACAATCGCAACTATGTTCATTCGATTTTTGCTTTACTTTAGATTTTATTTATTTTGACGTATTTATCAATCAAAGTGGAGGAAAATATTATAGAGCAATAAAACAAAAAAGCAATAAAATAAATTCTGCTTGTCAATAAAGACGCTCAGGTAGTTCACTTGGAAATCTGACGGCAGTGCTGCTGGCAGAACTTGTATAATTTCGGATTTTGGTAATAATTCATAAAACAATTAAATTATTAATTAAAATAGAGAATTATCATGTTTACAGATATTTACAAGACCTTTATTTTATATCTTAACTGGTAACAAAGACTATACCTATATAAAATACATATATCGATTTATTAGTTCAAGGAATATAATTCACCCCAAATCAAACTAATAGTCAAGCTAACATTTTCTTTATTCATCATTGAAATAATTCGCTTGTTCCCACACTTTAATAATTTAAATATTGTGGAACAACTCAATCGAAATCGTTTGAACTATTTCTAAATTTGGTACTTTAACTCGTCTAAAGCAATTTTGAATAGCATTGATCTGAAATATCATTTTAACAATAAACGCAAGTAAATGCGGGAATTCCATTTCAATCATAAAATTTTTAAAATTGGAATTAATGAAAATCAATCATGGATTAATCTCTCCAAAGAAACGAATATAATCACAATCTACTTTTATCTACTTGTAACTTGTTATCTAATTGTGACGTGCAACATACGTCAACATTGAAATCCTCCACAGTTTTTTTAAAATAGATGTTTAATGTTTTATTCAGAACAGAATAATAAAATTGTATTCAAAATTTCTTCCGGTTAATTATATGTGGTCTAGAAAATGATAATGACATTTTTTTTTTTAAAGAATAGATGAAAAGAATTTGTAATAAGAGTGGAAGGATATTATACTTTAAAATCCCCAAAACTGAAGAAAATATTTCGCTACATTGTAAAGGAAAGACTGTACATAATTCATTAGCATGCTTCGAAATTTTATTATCCCATTGTACTCAAATATGATTATGAGATATATATAAAAGTGGTTTCATTGTGTTGGAACTTTTTTACGTTATTAAACGGCAGAATTATACATTTTTAGAATAAGCCCTGTGCGACAAACACGAAATCCAGTAATGCAAATTTAAAAGTTTCTAATTCTGTATTAAAATTATTGTCCAATCAACTCATAAACATATTACAAGTATAATATTCAAAATAGAAAAATTTATTTGACAGTAAATCTGTTTTATAAGTTGTTTATCTTATAGATAATACCTACTTTTTATTTGTCTTGAATTTATACGAACAATGATATTGAATTGATAGAACCAACCAACCTAACTAATTCTATTGATAAATATTCTTAAGATGTTTGTCTTGAAACATTTTTTTATGATTTTTATTATTAAGTTTAGCAGTTTATCAAGGACGATGAGGGGGTATACGAAACATTAGAAAATGTATAAGTCACGTTTGCAGACACGAGTTTCTTTCTTAACCGTTTAACAATTGAAATAAAATAAATAAATGTATTGTTAAATACTTGAAAAGTTCTGGAAGACTTACGGAACCAAATAAATGTTAAAAAAAAAAAAATAATTCATTTCGTTTGTAAACATAATAATTTTTACTATGTTAATATGCAATGATATTATTTGTATGTGTGCACATAGAAACTGTATAAAATATAAAAGTAATGACATTCTTCAGCAAGTTGTTGGTTTTCTTATTAGTAACAATATGTTTTTCTCTATTGATCAAGTTGAAAAATAAATTAACTCCCTAATTGCGTTAAGCTTTGTATACATTTATAAACATCAAATTTATAAAGAAAACTATAGGTAAAGTGTTTTAGACAAACAGACTTTATTAACTTTATTAACACGTGTTGATGTTATACTAGGAATTTATTCGAATCATCACAGCACAGCCAACAAATCATTAAATTGCCCACAACAAAATTTTAGGTTTCAACGTTCAAGAAAATGATTTATTTTAAAAATAATAATAATAAAATGAAGAAACTTTGTAGTTTATTTGCAATGATAATGATTTTTTTTTATTAAACTTCAATTTTTCGATTTTGGTTTATTAAAAAAGTTTCACAAATCGATTGTATTTGAAACAAAACATTTTATAAACTTGTACTAAGTAAATACATCTTGGTAGGTAATGCTGAGTGCAACAAGTAAATTTGAGTAATTCACAACAGTTGATTTTGTTCTGAATGTAATTATTAATATATATGCCACAATAGAAAACTGGAGCAGAAATATTAAATCAGGGGTGGCATGTTATAACATCACATTTTTGGCACTTTATCGAACTTTATGTTTCGCTTCTTTAGAATAAAATGTGAAACTATTTCAAATTTTATATCATTTACCAGGATGCTAGATTGTAAAATTGTGATGTTCTACTCCGTGTCTATCACCAAATAGTTTGTTTTCGATACTTGAATGAAATTATAGAAAGACAACTTCTGAGTGATAGTAATAAAAACGAAATTATTCATAAATGAAACAGTTGCCCATTTCAGTTTAGGAAAACGAGAAATAAACTTCGATAAAATACCGAAAATATGATTTATAACATGCCACCTCTGAACAGAAAAATAATTTATTCCAAAATACTTCTATGAACAAATAAAAAATATTTTATAACCATTTTTTAGGTTAAAGTTGGCTTGAATATTTCATAAGAAAACATACCCCCCGATTCTAACATACAGTCACAGACGTATTTTCAGTCTTAGCGAAAACTTTTGTCTTAACGAAGACTAGATACTTTAAATTCGTATTCTGGGGTGGAATCATGAACGCCGGGCGGAAAATTTAAACGGTAGTGAAATTTTATATGGAAAACAGCAATAATTGTACCGGTTTTGTTCCATTGTTTCGCAAAAAAAACACAAATAGCAAGCCAGAAAAAAAATAATTCATTCGTCAGCTTTATAGCAATCGAACGAATTTGTAAGGTTTTTTTGAAACAACAGAATAAAACCGGTAGAATTATTACTGCTTTCCATATAAAATTTCTCTACCGTCTAAAATTTCCGTGCGGCGTTCATGATTCCGCCCCTGTACTTAGTCTTAACTGTCAGTAGTCTTAAAAAATTGTCTTCGTTAATATCAGCGAAATAGGTGGTCTTAGGAATCATAATTTTGACATTTAAACAAAAACAATAATTGTATGTATTTGTCTATAAAAACCGGAAAAATTATTCAAAATACAATATTATGTACTCTCTTAGCATATATATAACATAAGTTTGAGATTTTTATAACAATTTCGAATAGAACGGTCGCTTTTCGTTCATAAATTTGAAACAATATGGTAAAAATTTGATTTCGACAGCTCTACAAAACTCTTTGGAGACTTTCTAATATATCATTTAAGACTACTGTCTTCAGAATTTCAATGAAGGCTTTAGTCTTAAAAAAAAGTCTTAACAAGAAAGTCTTGGCTAAGATAGTCTTAGTAGTCTTATCGTCAGAATCGGGGGGATAAATAAACAAAAGTTGTACCCAATAATTATTCATTACCGATCATTTTTGTACGGAAGAAAATATATTACCGGTCGAAATTGAATACGAAAAATCGGTTAACAAATTCGGTCGTTTTCATGATTCCGCTGCTGAATGTAATGTTCTTCTGCAAGAAATCATCATGTCGAGTGATGATATAGTACTTAAATACGGTAAAATAACTGGATACGTTGAACTTGTGACGTTAAAGAATAATTTAAATTTATTCTTATGTTAAATCAAAATGATAAATTTATGTTAAATACTTATATCAAATTATTGGCTTTCGTAGAAATTAATTGTATGTGATATATGTACGTCATTGTCAGTGCTATTTTATTGTATCGTCAAAATAGCGAGGTTTTCTTTCGATTGTTCAATTTTATATCTCAATTTACATTAATATATTGATTTTATATTACTATTTTATTAATATATTTTATTTTAAAGAACGAAACTTTAGTTAATTTATAATTTTTAGTTGTTTATACTTTTAGTTAATTTAATAATGAATTCCATATCTGTTAGTTTTAGAAATTTGTATTTTTTTTGCTAGTTTCTTGGAAAAGGACTATGTTCTATTAACATTATAGAAAAAATTCAATTATTTCTCAACCCTTAATTTCCTGATTTAATAATACTAATTATAGTTCCAAATAATTAGGAAACAAAACATATTTAAGAATGTATATTTTTTTAAAGTTTAAAACGACTTGGCGTTTTTAGAAATATTTTTATGTGCGGCTCGTGCGTGTGGAAATTAATTTTTTTGTTTTGTTATAAAAATTCGTTTTATTACCAAACATTCAAAAAAATTGAAAAAATTTGACAATTCGATAAAAATTTATATTTGTTCAATTCCAAAACTCAAAACCGTCCGTCGTTTTCGTGCGCCGCACACGTCTTTAGTGGTTATGTATTTCGAGTACTTGCAATTATACTTCAATAATATATATTTTTTTACAACTATTAATATTACTTTTTGATCCACACTTCTAAAACGTTTTTTTAATCATTGAAAAAAAAACAATCGACTCTATTTTTTATTGTTTTTTTCGGCTTGCTCCGTTTTTGACAAGTACATACAAAAAACTTCTTAAACGGTTTTTCTGTACCCAAATTTATTTATAAATTATTAAATGATTTGGTTGGGCAAGGTGTGAAGGACGCCACAATACTCCCTTCCCAGAGAGATCGCAGATCTATCGCTTCAATCTCTAAATCTGATTGGAGTCCTGGACTCACGGCCCGACCTTGTAATCAAAACAGGCCTCGACGAGAGATCAAAACGACGAACCTGTTTGCGAACTTTCGGTTCCACGGCACAGATGATTTAGGTCCGTCAGCCGAAATAATATGTAGGTCCTGGTCGGTCAGTCGGTACAAGTAATCCAGTTTGCGAAGTTCGTGCGTCCGTAGTTTGTTGTTCATTGTCCGAGTAACATGGTTTGAGTCGGTCGATGGAAATTTTGGCGTGTCGTCCGTTTAGATCCAAAGTGTAAAATTTGTCTGTACGGTTGATAACCAAATACGGTCCAGTATACGGTGGTTGCAGTGATTTGCGTACTGCGTCAGTCCGTAGGAAAACGTGTGGGCAAGTCAGCAAATCTTTACTAATAAAAATTTTGTTCGTAGTATGTCGAGAAGCCGGTACTGGTCGAATTTCGTCAAAGTATCGTCTTAAATTAGTAATAAAGTCTGATTGTGAAATTTGATATTTCGTCGTATCTAAAAATGTTCCAGGAACTCGAGTTGTGCATCCATAAACCAGTTCGTCCGTAGTCCAAGTAAGATTGCAGGAAGAACACTAGTCCAATCAGATCGATTATAGCACATAATGGCAGATTTGATGACTCGATGCCATCTCTCGATCATGCCATTTCATTTGGGATTGTAACTAGTTGTTCTCCTGCGCTCAAAACCAAGTAAGTTAGTAAGTTCGTGAAAAAGTTGTGATTCAAATTGCATGCTTTGGTCCGTGACAATGGACTCTGGTACACCAAAGCGAGCTATCCACTGTGTGTTCCGCAGCAGTTATATCCGGAACTGGAACCGCCTCAGACCAGCGAGTGTATCTATCAATCAATGTTACGCTATACCGCTGATTATCAGAAACTGGCAAAGGACCGATGATGTCGAGATGAATAATCGAAAAGCGATCGTCGTGAGATTTTAGTCTTTTGGTATAAATGCCTCAAAAACTTGTTTTCTGAAATTTAGGGGAATGAATGGTCTAGGTGCAGTTGTAGAAGTATCGCAATAGATGAATTTGTTTGAATTAAATGAAACGGAGAATTTCTCGAATTTAAGAACTGAATTACTCTTTAAAATTTCTTGAAGCTCTTCATCATTAGTCTGAGCATCTGCGATGATAGCATAATCAATACTTTCAGGAATAGAAATTTGATTAATGCGTGAAAGAGTATCCGCAACAACGTTATCCAGTCCAGAGATGTCCTGGATATCGGTTGTGAATTGACCGATGAAATCTAGGTGTCGAAATTGACGAGGAAATGCTTTTTCCGAATTCTGATTAAAAGCGTAGACAAGTAGCTGATGATCGGTATAAAGCGTAAAAGTACGACCTTCGGGAAGATATCGAAAGTGTTTTATTCCCGAATATGCCGCGAGAAGTTCACGATCATAAGCACTGTATCTTTTTTGCGTTTCATTGAGACGTACTGAAAAGAAACCGAGTGGTTGCAAAGAATTGGATACAAACTGCTGAACTATCGCTCCGATTGCAGTATCGGAAGCGTCTACCATGATGGCCAGAGGTGCTGATGATGATGAATGAATAAGTAAAGTCGCGTTCGTAAGTTTAATTTTGCAGTTATCGAACGCTTCGATAGCCGCCGTTGACCATTGAATTGGAACTCGACTTTATAACCTTTTAGGTAATCGTTCAACAATTCCTGGTCAGCAGCGGCACCTGGAATGAAGCGTCGATAAAAGTGTATTATACCTAAAAAGCATTTCAGTTGTTGTTCGAAATTTTTGATGACTTGAACCCGTTCATGCGACGGTAATGTACCTTGTCCAGTTACCAAATGGCCTAAAAAGATAATTTCGGTCTTTGCGAAAACGCATTTGTCCACATTTACAACTAGTCCGGCTGTTCGTCTAATTTAGAAAATATAATTTTAATATGTTCAAGATGTTCGTCGTAATTTCAAGAGGCAATGAACACGTCGTCCAAATACACAAAACTAGAAGTCAAGTCCGCGTAATACTGTATGCATAAGACGTTGGAACGACTGTGCTGCATTCCTAAGGCCGAAAGTCATTCTACAAAATTCGAATAGTCCGAAAGGTGTCGAAATTGCTGTTTTTGGAATGTCGGTCGGTTCAATAGGAATTTGAGGGTAGGCCTGGACAAGGTCTATTATTGTGAATAAAGTGCAGCCCTCGAGTCGTTGTGTAAAGTCCTGGAGATTTGGGATTGGGTACCTGTCTGGAATTATGACTTTGTTGAGTGCCCGAAAGTCTCCACATGGTCTCCACGCTCCATTCTTTTTTGGTACTAAGTGCAACGGGCTGGACCAAGGACTGCTACTAGGTCTGGAAATCCCGAGTTTTATCATATTTTCGGATTCTGGCCCTGCGATGATGAGTTTGTCCGGTGCTAGTCGTCGTGCTTTGCATGCAATCGGTGGTCCGTTCGTCTCAATTTTGTGAGTTACGTTATGTTTAGTATTGTCGATATTAATATTTCCGTGAATTACCGTACTGAATTTTGATATTACTTTGAAAACTCCTGGGTCTATTGCTGACTTGTCGATCCTAGATACCGTAGAACCATTGTAGGTAAAAGGTTTACCTTTCGAATACAGGGAGGTTAACGGGTCAATGAGCCTCTGTCCCTGTATATCCACCAGTAAACCAGTTTTATTTAAGAAATACGCACCGATTATAGGCATCGACACGTCAGCAATAATAAACTCCCAGGAGAATTCGCGGCGCAGTCCAATGTCTATTTTTAAAATTTTGGTCCCGTACGCGTTTACCAAGGAACCGTTAGCCGCAAACAACCTAAATGATGGGTCAACCCTTGGGTTTCTGACAAAACGAGCGAGTAAGACTGAGACGTCTGCACCTGTATCAATTAAGAAATGAGTTTAATAAAATAGTTCAAAAATTAAAAGGCGGCTGGTTTTTGGTACGTCATCATAATTTGGATCATAATTTGTTCTAAAATTTGGTGAATTTTGTCGCGATTTATTGAATGTAGAATTTGACCGTGAACGCCTGCGACTTCTTGAATTTGATTTTGAACGAGATGTTGTTGATCTAAAGACAACGAAGAATTTGGAAAAGCCGAACAATGTGCAGATGTCTCGAGACTATTCACTTGAGACTGTGTTATAGTCTCGAAGACGTTGTCAGCCCGTTCTGCCAAGACTGACAGAGAGACATCATTTTCAAACGGTGTGAGCACCATTTAAACGGACTGGGGCAACCTCTTCATCAAGAGTTAGCGAACTTTTGCTTCATTAAAGTTGTTCCCAGCGTTCAATTTCATGGCGCTCAACAACTGTGATGGCTTTCTGTCTCCAAGTGCTAAGCCATGAATCAGGTTGTTTAGCTTCGCATTTTCCGACTCGCCTAGAACCCGGATCACTTCAGCCTTGAATACTGTATAAGGTTCATTACCTTTTGGGCTGGTGATCAAACATGCGAAAGTGTCGTGGAGTCGTGAATCCAAAGCTGCAACCGCATGAGCATACCGCGTTGACTCAGTTCTTATATCCGCCACCGTGAACTGTTGCTCGAGTATTTCAAACCAAACCTCCGGGTTTTGTAAGCGTAGTGGTTGTGGAGGTTTGAATGCCACTCGAGCAACCGTTCCGGTGTAAGAAGGAAACGAAGCGTGAGATTGAGATGTCTCTGGTAGAGGAGTTGTACTATTCCGCTCTACCTGCGCGAAGGCTTTAGCGACAGCATCGTTGATGAGTCCGGTTAGCTGCGAGGCTGCCAACGAAAACGTTGATTCCTTAGAACCGTTGCCCGATGCTGACGTTTCATCCGTTGATTCCGCAGATAAAGCAGTCACAGGTGGATCGTTCACACCTTGAACAACGCACCGAAAAAGTAAAGAACACAAAAGGAAAAATAAACAACACCGAAACAAAACACATTTTAATAAGTTTAAGAATAAAAAACGAAATTTGAATTTAAAATAAAAATTTATTGAGCCAACCTCCAAAAATAATAAATTGGGTACTTACAGTCTTAATAAATATTGCCAAAATTCCTCGATGTAGAGACACGTTACAACTTGGAGTCACCTCGGTCTCTGGGTAGCAGTGATGGGGTTGAAACTTGGCTGCCGTAACTGTATACCCAACCGAAATTTTGTTGGTTGTTGTAATTTGTTGATTGGCGAACAGAACGACACGACCCACTGAACGGCTGCTTTACTCCGATATAACGGGGATTAAATTCGAATGTTGACTCGGTTCTGGTGTTGAATTTACCAGATGTGGTGAAAGGCGACGTACTTAAAGATGATTGTGTAAGTGGCTGTAATTTATGTGGCCACAATCACGTCGGATGGTTACTAGTTTTAGTGGTTATGTATTTCGAGTACTTGCAATTATACTTCAACAATATATATTTTTTGCAACTATTAATATTACTTTTTGATCCACACTTCTTAAACGTTTTTTTAATCATTGAAAAAAAAAACTATCGACTCTATTTTTTGTTTTTTTTCGGCTTGCTCCTTTTTGACAAGTACATACTTTCTTAAAAGGTTTTTCTGTACCCAACTAACCATTTATGGTGCTTGACAATTTAGAAAATTTATTTATAAATTATTAAATGATTTGGTTGGGCAAAGTGTGAAGGACGCCTCACGTCCACACTTCCTAATTTGCGGCGAATATATTTACGCCAAACGAATTCGGCACAAATTTATGTATATGCGGGCCCACATTTAGATAAACAAATTGTTTTGAATTGAAAGAAACAATGGAAAAATCACGCCACAAGAATCAAAGTACGTACTGGCGAATTTGCCCATTATATAGCAAGGCACTATTCAGATGCTGTGGCAGGACCATAAACGCCACATGCTAATTTTAATCATTATTTAAATAAAATAAAATCTCTCCCAGTTGTTGTACTACGTATTCGTGTAAATTTTGTGTAGATTCGTGTAGATTTTTTTGTATGGAAATTCAGGGGGAAGAATGAATTGATGTTTGGCTTCCTATAGATACATACGAGTTGTAGTGACTCGTTACGCATCACACCAAAATGATAATTTTCATAAAATCTTTTATAATAAATTTCTATTATAAATTCTGGGAATACCTACCCCACAGTTTTTCCATAAAGTCTCCCTTTTCTCTAACTACCGTTGATCAAAAGCGGGGATGATGTGCGTTTTTCACGAACAATTTTAATTATTCTATAAACCATTCAACAAAAAAATTTGATAAAAATTAATTTGAGATTCCTAAGAAAAGCTCTTTCTATTGGCCCTAGCAGAGAGATGGAGACATAAGCGCTCTATTTAAATTAAAAAAAAATAGCGAGTGGTAAACTTTTCCGTAAGGTGCACGTATGCACGTAGCAGAGAGAGGGAGAATGCGACAAAAACTTCAACTCATCAACAACGTCAACCAACCGTTCCTACATAGAAATAATTTAAAAAAAAAATGGAAGAAAACGAGCATACACCCCCCCCCCCCCCCCCTTCCCGCACCCTCTCCCCCAGCATGAATCATTCTAGTTGCAGTATGCAACTTTCAAGGTGGCCAAACCCACCAATCGCATTTAGCTTCAACAAAAGTAAAAAAAAAATAAATAAATTGTCCTTCCAAAATTAAGTGTGAAAGTTCTCGTTACGGGCATTTAACTTATGTTTACGAACTGCGGCAAAATAGATAATTACGACCTATTGCAGAAATAAAATTGATTCTATCTATCAGGGTTACGTTTGTTTCATTTGCTTGTGTGGAAAACTAGACGCGTTTCCGTCGTGCAAACATTATGAACTTCTACTTACCAGAACTAACGTATATTTTTATACATAGGATATTTTATTCAACCCCTCATCGTTAAACGAAAAACCTAAAATTCTTCTCTTTTTGCAGAATAAAATATCTCTCTCTTTCTCTCTCTGGCACTATATCCCATCAAGGGATTTGGCCGCCTCAAATGAGGTTTCATAATCATATTTTCATTTCGGATAATGAGTGATTAATTCATTGATCCTAGATCCTAAGCCAGCCGTGAAATTGTTTCCTTGTCACCACCGGGAATCGAACCCAGGACCTCCTGTCGCTGGAGCAAGCATGCTGACCACTTTGCCACCGGGGCGGAATAAAATATCGGTACGTTTAAATCAAGCTTTAAAGGCACAACTTTAGTTTATCATTATATAGGGTGCCGCTTGATGAAAGCGAAGGTGACTTCATGTGTATCAGCTAGCTCGTCAATGCCTTTCTGCCGCTCTTATGCCCCCGGTTGCACAGAAAAATTACTAATTTTTTAATATTTTTTCCTTCCCAATTAATACTGAATTAAATAATTAATTCAAAGCGATATAAAACTTCATCGCGTTACAAAACTTCATCGAAAAAATTTAGCTTCAACTTGATCATAAAAAGAAAAATGACTAATGTTAGTTATGACATCTTTTTGATTTGTATTCACGAACTTATCACAATTTGAATATTTGATAAAATAACCAATTTGAGTTTCTAATCACTTTCTATTTATGTGATACATTGTTTTTATTATAAAATAAAAGATAACAACTAGTTTCGAGCTTAGTCGCTCTTCATCAGGTTGAAATTTAAAACTAAAATTTATTTTGAAAAATATTCAAATTTTAGTTTTAAATTTCAACCTGATGAAGAGCGACTAAGCTCGAAACTAGTTGTTATCTTTTATTTT